>VUQS01073992.1:19761-31817 GCA_015108495.1 Heterochromis multidens
ACTGCTTTTACAGAGTAAAAAGATCTGTGTACTCTGCTGAGAAGAAGTTGTGAGTGGTCATGGCTTGTGGCATGTTGACATAGGACACAGAAATGACTTACGTCAAAGTAAATTTATTCCATAAAAGAGAGGAAATGCATACATGCAAGGGATGGCAAATTATGTAAAAGCATAGTTCAAGCACAATTTCTTTTAACATAAATCCATACATACTTGATTGTTGGTTAGAATAGCAACTATCTAAATAATGACATGACACCAGTGATATTTAACACTTGCAAAATAGCCCATTTTCTAAAGATTTTTGTACCTGTGGCAAGATTTACAAAGCTCCATATTGAACTCAAGGTCTCAGGCACTGAAATAGCCTCAGTCTTCATGTTGCAGCCACAGCAGTGTATTCATAACTTGTTCAACAGGTTGGGTGTGGCTCTGTTTTTACCAGGACACAGGCTTGAGCACAATGACTCGGGAGTTCCTGATGAAAAAAAATAACAGGCAAATCTTCTGACGTAGGTAAACAAGCTAGGCAAATAACTTTTGATTGTCATGTACCAAGGCGTGGCTTATGTAAAGCGCTCCAAGATATCTTTTCTTTTGCAAACAGGACTGTAAGTTTGAATACTTTAAATACAACATTTAAATATATTTGCTTGTTTTCAATGCAATCAAGACTGATTTAGAATAAGAAATCAGTGCTTTACTCCTTGATATAAGTTATGTCTTTGCTGCTTTATTTTTATTATTATTATTATTATTATTATTATTATTATTTGTTTTCCATAATTCTTGGTATTTATTTGTATCTATTCTTGGTGTATATCCTTAACACTTGTACCCCAGACTATGCTGTTCGGGATTTTAGCGGGAGAAAGAAGATTATGTTCAGCAACGTGTCCTGGATGGGTGGAAAGAATGAGTTCCTCGGCATTGCCTACCTCGTGACTGGTTCCATGTGTGTCTTGATGTCCATAGTTATGCTCATTGTCTATGCTAAATTCAAGTTCCCTGACGAGGAATGAGCGTCTCGTCATGGACTTCAACTGAGTAAGGATATATCTACTCAATCAACTTTTTTTGATCATCTTTTTCTTCTTTTTGGCCTTCACTCAAAGAGATGATCAAAGTGCAGTTTAGTCCTCATACAAAATGCTGAAATCACGTATGTTATCCTGGGTATGAAGATCGTCTCCTGAGATGCAGAAGTTTGGTGTTAAGTTTGTTGCATAGAGCTTGAAGCAAGCAAGAAGCCAGCTTTGTTTGTTTAAAAAACAAACAAAAAAACCAAAAAACATTATTTTTAACTTTGGTATACATAGCTATCCATTGGCACATCTGTAAAATTATGCTTTATTTGTCTAGCCAACTAATATTCATTGCCAGCAGAACTCTTAAAAATGTTCTTTTATCATTAAAAAACAAAACCTGAGCTGCCTCATCACTTTAAGTCAGTAATAATATTGAAGCCATAAATCATTTGAAAAGCTATTGAATGTATGGGATGTGTAATATAAGTTGCAAATGTTGCCTTTACTCAGGAATATGGTTTATAGACCCCCCCCCCCTCCCCCAAAAAAAACAAAACAAACAAACTATGTTTTTTCTTCACTTGTTCCAGTTTAAACTATGGTTACTATTTGAAGCTGATGTTTTACTTTATGCCGGCTATTTATTTAAATAAAAATGAACCACTGTGTCCTATTTCTTATTATCTCCTTGGAACATATGACCAAAAGTACCATGCAATGTGAGCATAATTTTTTAACAACCTTTGTTGGGGTTTATGGGAGAGTGATGAGATGAGATTTTGGATTAGCCTCTATTGTCTCCCTTGGGAGAAATTTGTCTTGGACAAGTGAGGGAAACGCATCACATAAAATAACATACTTTCACAATTTCACCTATTATCATTGAGTAGTTTACTTTTTCCCTAAGGGCATCAATTTCCAGTTATCAGATCTTTCATATACAATCAGACCCAAAAAGCTCCATTCAATGCACTGCATCATTTCAATTTATTATCAAATGTATAATATTTTCAAGTGCTGGTGAGTCTGCCTTTTTGATGAAATACAAAATCCAAGGACATACTGTATACTTGTACTTCATTCAAATATTTATTTATGTTAGGGTATTTTCTTTTTCTACTCCATTTTGGATGTAGATACTTTATACTCCATGCCATTTATTTTAAAGCTTTAGTTATTATTTTGCAGATCTTAAAATATAAATCTACTAATATATTACGCTGTATTATGAAAGGATGCAAGGATTCAAGGAGTAGAGGTAGTTTAAATACTTGGGGTCAACCATCCAAAGCAAAGGACAGTGCAAAGGAGAGGTGAAGAAGAGAGTTCAGGCAGAGTGGAGTGGGTGGAGATGAGTGTCAGGGGTGATTTGTGACAGAAGGATAGCAGCAAGAACAAAAGGGGAGGTTTACAAGATGGTAGTGAGACCTGCTATGATGTATGGTTTGGAGACAGTGCACTGACAAAAAGACAGGAAGCCAAGCTGGAGGTGGCAGAGCTGAAGATGTTAAGATTTTCACTGGAAGTGACCAGGATGGATAGGATTAGAAATGTGTATATCAGAGGAACAGCTCAGGTTGAGAGGTTTGGAGACAAAGTTAGAGAGGCAAGGCTGAAATGGTTTGGACATGTGCAGAGAAGAATTAGTGGATACATTGCTGTTGTTTATTTCTTTCAGGAACTATGTACAAAAACCATTAATCACACAAAGGGAAAGGTTGCTTTGTACCTACCAGATTTAGCTACCAGCTAACTTCCATCTGCAGTCCCTGGGCAGGTAAAAAAAAAAAAAAAGAGAAGTGAGATACAGTTAAAGTCTATCAACAGAGACACTCATACCAGCATGCATGTGCTTAAACATGAAAACACATGGAAAACAACACAAATATCAAAATTTTAATCACATATATAGAGAATTACATAAAAACAAGAAACAGTTATCATAATGAAATGAATACTCATAAGACTGAGTACTCAAAATCCATTTTTTTAATATCATGAATAAAGATATGGAAATCTGTACAAGTTTTCAAATTACTGGGAAGTATATTCCAAACATTAATTGCTTTATAGGAGAAGGCTGACTGTGCAAAAGTGATGCATCTCTTAGGCACACTACAGTCTCCCCTATATGGTGGACCTGGTTCCTCTACTCATTTGTTCAGAGCAGGACAAATCTCCTGTTGTATTCAGATTTACTAAATGTATATCTGAATATAATAGTAGATTATCAAAACTTAACATATTATATTTAGTAAGGATATGACGATGGTGATATTGATATGATTTTCTGTCCATTACTGTTAGAACTTATTTGTGAAGTGATCTGGTGGACTGGATGTGCCAGGGAATATACTTTCCTCCAGTGGTTGATTTATAATGTGAGTAATAGAAGAAATTAAAATGTCTTTATACTTATTTATGAGAAAAGTATCAAGCCTTCGGGTATCTTTTGCTCTTGAGTTTGATAGTGTTGAGAGAATTTCATCTGTGTGATTAAAAGTCAAACTAGTTGTACTAGTTAAAACCATTGGAGATTGCATTTCTGCAGGACTAGCACTAAGATCTAAAACCGAATTAATAAAATAATCATTAAAGCTATTTGCAATAACTAGACAGTCATCTTGTATGGTCCCATTTACTTTAAGCTGTATGGGTACACTTTTTTGGGTGTTTTTTTCCTAACAGTTAATCAATGCTTTTCCACACCAGTTTAGTGTTTCCTTTTGCCTGTGTTATGATCTCAAGGTAGAAATTTGCTTTGGCCTTCCTAAGTTGCCTTGTGATTTTGTTTCTAAGACTTTTATACATTAAGCGGTCAGTTTCAAGCCCTGATTTCAGAGATTTCTTCAGGGCTATATCCCTTTCCTTAATGAACTGCTGTAAAGTACTGTTAAACCAAGGCAGAATTTGTTTTCTGTTGTGCTTCTGAAGCACAGTTTTAGTGAATTTGGAAACAAGTCTCATTAAGTCCTTTAAGAATGAAGAAATTTAAGAATGTTAAACATAGAGCTGCCAGGCAGGGGGAAAAGAGGAAGACCACAGAGAAAAATCATGGATGTAGCGAAGGAGGACATGCAGAGGGTTGGTGTGACAGAGGAGGATGCTATAGGATAGGGTGAGATGGAGGCAGTTGATCCGCTGTGGCGACCCCTAAAGGAAGCAACCTGAAGAAGAAGAAGATGATTAAATGTAAGAAACCGAGCAGTGTTAAGTAATTAAAATCATCACCAGCTTCAGCAAATAAATTTGGTATTTATTGTTTACTGAATTGAACAAGAGGGTTGAGAAAATGGATGGATGATTCGGCATAATAAGTACTTTTACTTTGGGGACTTTAATATGCTTTGATGCTAAAACTTTATTTATTTTTTTTTACTATTACTGAACTTTTACTTGAGTGAAGAGTGTAACACAAGTTATTCAATACAAAACAATTTGTTCAGCACCACGTTTCATGTAATAATACATCTGTAGCAGGTCACAGGTTTGCACATGAGCCTGAACATCCTGAACATTCCTGTTGCCCATTAATGCCTATTATAATTTCTTAACATTACATAATTAGTGAATTAGCAATAGTATAAATCAAGGTTTGTATTTTAAAAGCTATGTCAGCTGCATCACTGGAAACAACTCCCTTTCTCCCCCTATTTGTCACACAAAAGGACCGAAAAAAACTGATTGATTCAACTGCATTACGGGTGTTGTAGTCTTTGACGATTACAGTTCAGTGAGTTCGCCATTTAAGGAACTACGAGTACCACAATCCTTTGCGCACATAAAACAGACTGCGTCGGTAGCGGCGTTTTGACAGCGGCAGTCAGTCAACCTATGACCCGCCTGTTGGAAGCTGAGTCAGTTAGTTACTGTCAGCCTTTTTTCTTTGTTCACTTTCACACAGCATCTGGTCGTCGTTGACGCTCTTTGAAGGATGTCCGACGGCGGAGGGACGGAGGAAAACTCCGGCACCATGGAGGTGTCGGCCGTGCAGACGGTGGCTGATACCTCGGTGCTGCAGAAGCACATTCGGAAGCTGATACCGCTGCTCTTGGAAGATGGCGGCGAGGCCCCGGCCTCATTGGAAACCGCCCTGGAAGAGAAGAGCTCCGTGGAGCAGATGAGAAAATTTCTGGCCGATCCCCAAGTTCACACCATCCTGGTCGAGAGAAGCGCTCTGAAAGGTACATTTTAGAAAGCGGCCAGCTCATGAATATTATTTTAATAACAACACTATTTGTTCACCTGGTTACTTTAAAATAAACCCAACGTCTTTGCAAATTAGCTTTTAATGTTAACCACCTGCGAAATCGCTTGAAAGCCCAACGTTAACTGCTGTTTATGTAACAATATTAACAGAAGTTGCTAAAGCTGTCTGTCTACTGTAAGGCAACTGCGCCACGCTGGGTGGGGACGATGAAACAGTCAATCACAACAATTAAAAAAATGTTGCTGTATGTTGGTACAACTCTGTCTTTTAGTGTTCCTACTGCATTTATGTAAAGTTATTATATATTTATATCATGTTAAGGTCTACTGCACAAATGACAAGATACACACAGTGGTGATAAAAACATGATGCACAGTTATAGGAATTCAAAGAGAATGGGTCAGTTGTCATATCTGCAAGTCATATTATCATGTGAACCAGCTTGTGTCAATGAACACATTATCTTCAGTTTCTCCAGGCAAGCTCCTGAGCTGCTTGCTTGTTATATCTGTGCTGAATCTTGATCTTTTGATACCACACATGACCAGTCTGAGCCTGGAGGTTTTGGATTCCCAGCCAGAGAGTCTCTTCCTCAGCCTATTCGTGGTTTTGCACTAAGAATACTGATGCTGCAATGCAGCCCCATCATCACTTGCAAAGGAGGGTGGGGACATGGATAGCTGCACCGTCATCCGCTGCAGCACTTCTCACTGTACACAAATCAACTAAACTCTTATGTAGAATCCAAATAGGTTTTTTTTTTTTTTGTCTTTAGCAGCAGGGGGGACTTTATTGGGCTTAAGCAGTCGAGCATCCCTGCTTGATGCAAGTCTCTAAATAGTTTCAAACAATGTAAAAAAAGAAAAGCAGTCACATACCGTACACAGTGCAAATGCAGAAGGTAGTAAAGCAGGAGTATTTCCGCTATGGTGTCACTGTGTGGACAATGACAAGGTAGTAATGTTTTTAAACTTGTTTAACAGTTAATAAGTATGAAGAACCTGGTACACACACACTCAACAATGAGTGATCTGCATAGTTGTTATTTTTTTATTCTCACAGAGGAGGTTGGAGATGAGGGGGAGGAGGAGAAAGAGTGCATCACTTATAACATCAGCATTGACATACACTATGGGATCAAGTCTAACAGGTAAATAATGCACTGCAAAAAAGTAACACTTCATATTCCTTTTCTTTTGTAAATTGTATCCCAAAAGAGTTTAATTAGCTCTGTCACTACAGTTATTTAAATTCTGACCTTGAATACATTCACCTTTTTTTTTTTTTTTTTTTTTTTTTTTTTTTTTTTTTTTAACCCTGCAGCTTGGCTTTGATCAAGAGGACAGGTGTCATTGATGCAGACAAACCAATATCAACCCAAGTGCGAGTGCTGACCTTGAGTGAGGATTCTCCCTACGAGACGCTTCACTCTTTCATCAGCAATGCTGTCGCTCCTTTCTTCAAGTCCTACATCCGTGAGTCTGGCAAAGCAGACAGGTAATGTTGCTTCTCAAAGACTTCCTTAAATAAATTATGTCCTGAACTTGGCATTAAGCTGCAAATGTAATGGAAGGAAAAATAATTTGTAGCATTATGTTATCTGCCACAACTTTCTAGAGATGGGGACAAGATGGCCCCCTCTGTTGAGAAGAAGATTGCTGAACTGGAGATGGGCCTTCTCCACCTGCAACAGAATATTGAGATTCCTGAGATCAGCCTGCTCATCCACCCTATCATCACAAATATTGCCAAGCAGTGCTATGAGCGTGGGGAGAAGCCTAAGGTCACTGACTTTGGCGACAAAGTGGAAGATCCCACTTTCCTTAATCAGCTGCAATCTGGAGTTAACCGCTGGATCAGGGAGATCCAAAAGGTAAGAGGAATTCCCATATTTCTGTCTCAAATAAAAGGAAAATGACAGAAGTACATAACAAAGTAAAATCAGTGTATGGAAAAATAAAATTTCTAATAAAAAAACACTTGGTTTATGGTTGCCATCAACATCACTTGCGCCCTTCTAGGTGACAAAGCTCGATCGTGACCCAGCCTCGGGCACAGCCTTGCAGGAAATTAGTTTCTGGCTGAACCTGGAGAGAGCCCTCAACAGGATCCAAGAGAAGAGAGAGAGCCCAGAGGTTCTTCTCACACTGGACATCCTGAAACATGGGAAACGTTTCCATGCTACTGTCAGTTTTGACACAGACACCGGTGAGTGACATAAGTTATAACTATGTTTTTACTTTGCTTGCTTAACTCATGTTTGCATTTAGTGAAGTATGAGTAAATATGAATTCTTCCTCTGCTTCTTTCTGCAGGTTTGAAACAGGCAGTGGAAACCGTCAATGACTACAATCCTTTGATGAAGGACTTCCCACTTAATGACCTGCTTTCTGCCTCAGAGCTGGATAAGATCCGTCAGGCCCTGATGGCCATATTTACTCACCTAAAAAAAATCAGGAACACCAAGTATCCCATCCAGAGAGCACTGCGCCTAGTAGAGGCCATCTCCAGGGACCTGAGCTCCCAGCTCCTCAAGGTGTTGGGTACCAGGAAGCTCATGCATGTTGCCTATGAGGAATTTGAAAAGGTTGGTGTGGTTGGCTCTCCAGCATAAACTAAAACCCAGAATTGCTTACCTTAGCTAGTCACAGTATTAAATATTTTTCTGAATATCTAACACTTCTGTGCGCAGGTGATGGTGGCTTGCTTCGAGGTGTTCCAAACTTGGGAGGATGAGTATGAGAAACTGCAGGTGCTTCTGAGAGACATTGTGAAGAGGAAGAGAGAGGAGAACCTGAAGATGGTGTGGCGTTTGAGCCCTGCTCACAGGAAACTTCAGTCCCGACTGGACCACATGAGGCGTTTCAGAAGGCAGCATGAGCAGCTGAGGGCCGTTATTGTCCGTGTGCTGAGGCCTCAGGTATAGTTTCTTCAGGATCTGTAAAGGCCACATTTACACTGACAGCATGCTGACAACTTGATTGAGAGATTAACATTTTTTTCTTTAGGTATCTGCAGTGCCTCAGCATGCCCCTGGAGAGACGGTCGAGCCTCAAGATATGAAGGTGGCTGGAGTTCTCTTTGATGCTGCTGATGCCAATGCTATTGAGGAGGTCAACCTGGCATATGAGAATGTCAAAGAGGTCGATGGCCTGGATGTGTCTAAGGAGGGCACGGAGGCCTGGGAAGCCGCCATGAAACGCTACGATGAGCGCATCGACCGCGTGGAGACCCGTATCACTGCCCGCCTGCGTGATCAGCTGGGAACCGCCAAGAACGCCAACGAAATGTTTCGCATCTTCTCCCGTTTCAATGCTCTCTTTGTGCGACCACACATCCGTGGTGCCATCCGGGAATACCAGACACAGCTCATCCAGCGTGTGAAAGATGACATTGAGTCGCTCCATGACAAGTTCAAAGTACAGTATCCTCAGAGCCAGGCCTGTAAGATGAGTCATGTCCGGGACTTGCCTCCTGTTTCTGGCTCCATCATCTGGGCCAAGCAGATTGACCGCCAGCTGACTGCATACATGAAGAGGGTTGAGGATGTTCTGGGAAAAGGCTGGGAGAACCATGTGGAGGGGCTGAAGCTGAAGCAAGATGGAGATAGTTTCCGGGCTAAACTCAACACTCAAGAGATATTTGATGACTGGGCCCGCAAGGTATAGATCAGTATCATTTTATTCAACATTCATTCAAACATTTGAAAAATATTCTATATTCTATTTCTAATGCATTGCTTCTGTTGTTTTATGTGAATTGCCAATTCTAAATATTTGTTATCCCTTTCTTTTCTGAATCAGGTTCAGCAGCGTAACCTCGGTGTGTCTGGCCGGATCTTCACGATTGAGAGTACCCGTGCCCGTGGAAGGGGAGGAAACATGCTTAAGCTTAAAGTCAACTTTCTCCCTGAGATCATCACCTTATCCAAAGAGGTCCGCAACCTTAAGTGGCTGAGCTTCCGTGTTCCTTTGGCCATTGTCAACAAGGCCCACCAAGCTAATCAGCTTTACCCATTTGCCATCTCTTTGATTGAGAGCGTCCGCACCTACGAGCGTACTTGTGAGAAAGTGGAGGAGAGGTCCTCCATCTCCCTGCTGGTAGCTGGGCTCAAGAAAGAGGTTCAGGCTCTCGTCACTGAGGGCATCACTCTCGTCTGGGAGTCTTACAAGCTGGATCCCTATGTTCAGAGGCTGGCTGAGACAGTCTTCAACTTTCAGGAGAAGGTCAGTGTGAATCAGCTGTCACCATTCAGCAGTTACAGACATCCTGCAAGGACACAGACTCCAAAATGTCATTTAAAAGTTAAATGACAAGTTGAACCAAACAAATGCTTGTTTGTTTTTCTGTTGTTTTCCAGGTGGATGACCTCTTACTGATTGAAGAGAAAATTGATCTGGAGGTTCGTTCTCTGGAGACTTGCATGTTTGAACACAAGACCTTCACTGACATCCTGAACCGTGTGCAGAAAGCTGTGGATGACCTTAATCTGCATTCCTATTCCAACTTGCCCATCTGGGTTAACAAGCTTGACATTGAGGTTGGTACTAAAATTTACTCATTGTTCTGTAACTGCTATAAAATAATGGAAATACTTGGAATATTTGAGCATACATTTGAACCATTGTTTTATTTTATAGGGTACTTGTTGATATGGTATTAAAATGGATGTTCTTCTTTTAGATTGAACGTATCCTGGGAGTGCGTCTTCAGGCTGGTCTTAAGGCCTGGACCCAGGTCCTCCGTGGCCAGGTAGAAGACAAAGCTGATGTGGACATGGACACAGAGGCTCCACAAGTCAGCCACAAACCTGGAGGGGAGCCCAAAATCAAGGTAAGAGTTGTGAGAAGTGGCATTGTGTAGCTTCATGTCATGTTTTTCAAATGTTGATACATTTCTTTTAATTTCTTTGGAAACCATAAATATCTAGGCACAGCTGGCTGTTTTTATTATTATTTTTTTATTCCTAGAATGTGGTCCATGAGCTGAGGATAACTAACCAGGTGATCTACTTGAACCCACCAATTGAAGACTGTCGCTACAAGCTCTACCAGGAGATGTTTGCTTGGAAGATGGTCATCCTTTCTCTGCCCAGGATCCAGAGCCAGAGATACCAGGTAGCCATTTGAATTAAATCATAAAATGCAGTCTTTATTTTACTCAGGCAGGCATGATATTTGATGGTTTGTCATATTGTACTTTGTACTGTTGCTTTTATTTAAGCCATTCTGTCTCTCCTCATTAGGTGGGTGTCCACTACGAGCTTTCAGAGGAGGAGAAGTTCTACCGTAATGCCCTGACACGGATGCCTGATGGACCTGCAGCCTTAGAGGAGGCCTACAATGCCGTGGAAGACATCGTCAATGAGGTGGAGCAGTATGTTAAGGTAAGGGCCACCTATTTTTAAAATAGGAAATTACCTCTTTTATGAGAGTTCAGAAAAAATCACTGTCATGTACATCGGTTTGTGACTATTTCACTGTTATTTATATGCTTTATTTTTTTTTGCTGTTGTCCAGGTGTGGCTGCAGTACCAGTGCTTGTGGGACATGCAAGCTGAAAACATTTACAACCGTCTTGGTGAAGACCTCACTAAGTGGCAAGCCCTGCTGGTCCAGATCCGCAAAGCTAGGGGAACCTTTGACAACGCTGAAACTCGAAAAGAGTTTGGACCAGTGATCATCGACTATGGCAAGGTAGTAATGACTGACAGTTTCTGATGTTGTGTTGAAGTTAAAATTGTGTACATGTATGTTTTTTAACAACTGGTAGGAACAGGAATACTTTTCTACACTAAAATATCTTTATTTGTGCAAATTTGTTTCACACCATTGTATTTTTTTACAATCCAAAATCTTTTGTGTATCTGTTGGATATACATTAAATGTTCATATTTGTTCCTGATAACAGGTCCAGTCTAAGGTGAACTTGAAGTATGACTCCTGGCACAAAGAAGTCCTCAGCAAGTTTGGCCAGATGCTCGGGCAGAACATGCAGGACTTCCATGCTCAGATCTCCAAGGTAATTTATTGTTTTACCTGCATAATTGCATCGATCACTTACACTACTAACAGGGTCATAGTTCCTCAGGACAGATGATAAATGTTTTGCTGTTCCTCACCAGTCCCGTCAAGATCTTGAACAACATTCTGTGGACACAGCTAGCACCTCAGATGCTGTCAACTTCATAACATATGTCCAGACTCTGAAGCGAAAGATCAAACAGTTTGAGAAAAATGTGGATGTAAGTACTCTAAACCATGTGTTTATTGTTTTTAAAATCAGTTGAATACATTTTCTAATCACATTGTCCTGCTTTTTTACCTGTAGTTGTTCCGTAATGGACAGCGTTTGCTGGAGAAGCAGAGATTTCAGTTCCCTCCTTCTTGGCTCTACATTGACAACATTGAAGGTGAATGGGGTGCGTTCAGTGACATAATGAAGCGGAAGGACACTGCTATCCAGCAGCAGGTGGCCAACCTGCAGATGAAGATTGTCCAAGAGGACAAAGCTGTGGAAAACCGCACCACTGACTTGCTTAATGACTGGGAGAAGACCAAACCAGTTGCTGTAAGAAAAATTTAGTCATCTTAATAAATTTGGATTTCTATTTACAGTGCATTTAATTCTAGATGTGGTTCATAATTTTTGGATACATAACTCAATGATACCCTACTGATAAGGAAATGGCAGATAAAGACATTTGTTAAAGTGAGGTAATGCTATTAAATATCTGACTGACTTTGTTTAATGTCTGCTCCTTTAGGGTAACCTGCGTCCTGAAGAGGCCCTTCAGTCTCTGACTATCTATGAAGGCA
>VUQS01073992.1:43109-56274 GCA_015108495.1 Heterochromis multidens
CCCCCCCCCGTTTCCAAATTCTTCCCACTTCTTGCCCTAAATACTACTATTTATTTCTTGCAAACACATTCCTCCTTCCACTAACTAGCCGTGAGTTCTATTAAGCGGCAGCACCTAGTAGAAGTACGGGCTATGACCAACCCCCCAGCTGCAGTCAAACTGGCCCTGGAGTCTATCTGCCTTATGCTGGGCGAGGAGACCAATGACTGGAAAAAAATCAGACAAGTTATTATCAGGGATAATTTCATCAGCAGCATAGTCAACTTTTCCTCTGAGGAAATGAGGTATATGTGTCGGAGTGTTTTGTTTTCGTCTAATGGAAGCACAAATGCAGTTCAATCAGTACAAGTGGCACCTGTGATTAGCAATCAGTTTTAATCCACTGGAACAAAGTGTAATCAGCGGGTTTTAAATCTAAGAATAAGCTGATGGTAAAAACCACTGTGCTTGTGATTTCTTGGTAGAAATTGTTCCCAGCTCAAAACCCAATTCAAAATAATCCTGTGCACTATTCCACAAAATTAAGTTTAATTTCCTGGGATTAATGATTAATGATTATTTAGCCACACTTCAAATTGAAGTGTGGGACTGTACAGAGTGCTTCTGTATTGTAACTTCTTGGACTATTTTTACTATATCCAGCGACTCCATCCGTGAGAAGATGAAGAAGAACTATCTCTCCAACCCAAGCTACAACTATGACCAAGTCAACAGGGCATCACTGGCCTGTGGACCCATGGTGAAATGGGCAATTGCTCAGGTAGAGAAGCCTAAACAATATGGAAATAAGGACTATAACTGGGTAATGAGGGTTCCCTTCTAATGTACACTCCTACAACTCCTCTAGCTTAATTATGCTGACATGCTGAAGCGAGTGGAGCCTCTGCGTAATGAACTGCAGAAGCTTGAGGATGATGCCACGGACAACAAGACGAAGGCAGAAGAGGTGGAGCAGATGATCAGAGACTTGGAGGCCAGCATTGCTCGGTACAAGGAGGAATATGCTGTCCTCATCTCAGAGGCCCAGGCCATCAAGGCTGATCTGGCTGCAGTCGAGGCAAAGGTAATTGTTGATCAAACATGCGTTTGGTTCTCTTCAGATCATCTGTTCAGGACTAAACTGAAGGTTCTTGAATAAAATTTCTCATTTATTATGTTCTTTACTTCCAGGTGAACCGCAGCACAGCCCTGTTGAAGAGTCTGTCAGCAGAGAGAGAGCGCTGGGAGAAGACCAGTGAGACATTCAAGAACCAAATGTCCACCATCGCAGGAGACTGTCTGCTTTCTGCAGCATTCATTACATATGCCGGCTACTTTGAACAGCAGATGAGGCAGAACTTGTTCACTACATGGTCTCATCACCTGCAGCAGGCCAACATTCAGGTATTTCCAACCTCAATCCACATGTCCAAAGTCATTTGTGATCAATACGCCTACAAATGTCAGCCTCATTATTATTACTTATACATATTTAGTACAGCTGCAGCGCACTCTGACCAGGGTTTTACAGTGGATGCTATTGCCAATACAAAAGTGTAGTCACCAGCAAGTGTGTTGTTAATACGCTATTGGTGATTTTTAGATTTGATCAAATTTAAAGGTGCTCACTGACTTAACTTTCTCCCCCAGTTCCGCACGGATATTGCGAGAACGGAGTACCTGTCCAATGCAGATGAGAGACTACGCTGGCAAGCAAACTCTCTCCCAGCTGATGACCTTTGTACTGAAAACGCTATCATGCTCAAACGGTTCAACAGGTCAGGGAACTCTAACTAAACCAACATATTTTAAGGTGTTTTTAAAAGGCTTTGAGTTCAGTTTAACTTCCTGCTCAATTTCTTTGCCACATTAGGTACCCACTAATAATCGATCCATCAGGCCAAGCCACAGAGTTCATTATGAATGAGTACAAAGAACGCAAGATTACAAGAACCAGCTTCCTGGATGACGCCTTTAGGAAGAACCTGGAGAGTGCTCTGCGTTTTGGAAACCCACTGCTGGTTCAAGTAAGAACTACCTCCTCCCACTGTCAGTATTTCCCTGTGTGCTTGCTGCTTGAAAATTATCCAAAGCTCCCATATTCATCAAGGACTTTTTTTGTATAGAGTTGAAAAAAAGAAAAAGATTTTAATCTCAAGGGACGTCCTAGTTAAATAAATTTGGTTATTCTTCTTTTTTTCTGAAGGATGTAGAAAGCTACGACCCCATCCTAAACCCAGTGCTGAATAGAGAGGTCCGCAGGACCGGAGGGCGTGTACTCATCACCCTTGGAGACCAGGATATTGATCTGTCACCTTCGTTTGTCATCTTCCTCTCCACACGAGACCCAACGGTAAGGGCGCTGTTTATTTTATTAGTATGTCATTGATTAGCATTGAACTAACACTATGTTCTTTTGCTTTCATTAAAAAACAAAAAAAAACACTTGCAAAAAGGAGTTGATTTGTCTCCTGTGTCTGCAGGTTGAGTTCCCACCAGACTTGTGTTCGCGTGTTACTTTTGTCAACTTCACTGTGACACGTAGCAGCCTTCAGAGCCAGTGTCTCAACGAGGTCTTAAAGGCTGAGAGACCTGACGTGGATGAGAAACGCTCTGACCTCCTTAAACTGCAGGGTGAGACAGAAACGATCAGATTCTGTGATAAAATGATGAGGCACAGGTGGTGGAAAAAGAGACCAGTTAAATTATAAGGACTCGTGTGTTTCAGGTGAGTTCCAGCTGCGTCTTCGTCAGCTGGAAAAATCTCTGCTGCAGGCCCTCAATGAGGTTAAGGGCCGCATCCTTGACGATGACACCATCATCACCACACTGGAGAATCTGAAGAAGGAGGCAGCTGAGGTGACCAGGAAGGTGGAGGAGACTGATATCGTCATGGCTGAGGTGGAGGCGGTGTCACAGCAATACCTGTCTCTGTCCTCTGCCTGCAGCAGCATCTACTTCACTATGGAGGCTCTCAACCAGGTCTGGGCACATCTTATTTGCTCTTTCCACCAGTACTTGTGTAGAGTTACTGTAACATAAATGAATGCCAAGATAAGTGCTCTGAGTATAACATTTTTGGTTTGTATGTGCAGCACTGTGAGTAGACTAAAAATTAAATTGAGCAAATGTTCTCCTTTCAGATGCACTTCCTCTACCAGTACTCTCTTCACTTCTTCTTGGACACATACCACACAGTGCTGTATGAGAACCCCAACCTCAAGAGCATTAGTGATCATTCACAGAGACTTGCTCTCATCACCAAGGACCTTTTCCAGGTGTGAACCATAACGCTTATAAAAAAGGGTTGTTTTTTGGGATGAATGTAACAGACATGCGCTTATATGTGGTTTGTGTGGCATTAGGTGGCGTTCAACAGAGTAGCCAGAGGTATGCTGCACCAGGACCACATTACTTTTGCCATGCTGCTGGCTAAGATCAGCCTAAAGGGCATGACCAGGTAAGACACCTGTGTTACACTAATGGAGCACCAGCAGTGGTGTTCGACTGTATAAAAAACAGTTACTTATTTTCTCCTTTTCTCCAGTGAGCCGCCATATGATGCAGAGTTCCAGCACTTCCTACGGGGCAAGGAGATTGTACTGACAGGCACGTCACTTCCTAAGGTGAAGGGTCTGACTGCTGAGCAGAGTGAGGCCATGGTTCGACTCAGCCGCCTACCAGCATTCAAAGACTTGGTTGAAAAAGTTGAGGCTGACGAGGTGAGTATTGATGGGTGCTGTCCATGTAGTTTGACTCATATAAACTGTATCAGTAATCATTTATTGTTTTGCTTGTTACTTAAGCAATTCTTCATGTGGATTGAGAGCAACACTCCAGAGCTGGCTGTTCCGTACCTGTGGTCAGAGGAGAAGCAGTCCAGTGAGTATACTGACTTGCAAATTGTGTATAAAGAAGCAAAAAGATTTACAGTATATACAGTTTGTATACATGCCCTGACCTGTCCATTACCTGTTCAGCTACCATTGGCCAAGCTCTGCACCAGCTGCTGCTGATTGAGGCCTTCCGTCCCGACCGTCTCCTGGCCATGTCACACATTTTTGTATCAAAAGTGCTGGGAGAGAGCTTCATGAGCATAATTGAACAGCCTCTTGACCTGGCTAATATCATAGACAGTGAGGTAATGATCACTCTTAATCTTTTTTCAGATCAGCGACCTTCCCTTTGTTGCTGTTACACATTTTGCTGACATTGCTCTTTTTGTGTCTATAGGTGAAGCCCAGCACTCCAGTGTTGATGTGTTCTGTACCAGGTTATGATGCCAGTGGGCTCGTCAGAGATCTGGCTGCTGAGCAGAACAAACAAATCACCTCCATTTCTATTGGTAAGAAGGCAATAAACTTAACTCTTGGTTTAGCCGTGATATAAACCAGGTGCTAAATGAAAAGTTTTTTGAGGATATTGTAAATAACTGCATACTGCTGTTGTCCACAGGTTCTGCTGAAGGTTTCAATAAGGCTGACAGAGACATCAACACTGCTGTCAAGTCTGGCAGGTGACTAATGCGGTTTCTTTGAGTTTGTGAGAATGTACAGTTTGTTTTCTTGTATTGATATCCTGACTGTTCCTTTTCTTGCAGGTGGGTGATGCTAGAGAACGTCCATCTCGCCCCCGGGTGGCTGATGCAGCTGGAGAAAAAGCTTCACTCTATGCAGCCTCATGCCAGCTTCAGGCTATTCCTTACAATGGAGATCAACCCCAAGGTATACCACATCACTCATTAGAAGATTTATAGCCACTTAAAAACTTGATGATTTAGACTTAGATTAATGAATTCTCACTTCTCACTAGTTCCTGTTTTTCTTACTGCTTTATTTTCCCACCAGGTGCCAGTGAATCTGCTTCGTGCTGGTCGTATCTTTGTGTTTGAGCCTCCTCCTGGCGTCAAGGCCAACATGCTCAGGACTTTCAGCAGCATCCCTGTGTCTCGCATGTGCAAGGTAATGTAACTCATAAACACACAAATATTAATAATAAACTATTGATGCGGTCCAAACATTTGCTATGTAAATAACTTTTTTCCATATCTACGCAGGCCCCCAACGAACGTGCACGTCTCTACTTCCTGCTAGCTTGGTTCCATGCAGTCATCCAGGAGCGCCTGCGTTATGCACCACTGGGCTGGTCCAAGAAATACGAGTTTGGAGAGTCTGACCTCCGCTCAGCTTGTGACACGGTTGACACCTGGCTGGACGACACTGCTAAGGTTGAAGAAATCATACTTTACTTGAAATGTTTTCTATTTTGTGTATCAACAACTCATAGCTCCTTGCAGCCGGTGCCTTTAGAAATACTAAATCTGTCAGATAATGGAGTCTTCTAGGCTTTCTGCTTTTGAAAAATATGACCCCTTACTCCACTTAAGCGTTACACTCGTGCACACACAGGGCCGTCAGAACATTGCTCCAGACAAAATCCCCTGGGCGGCTCTGAAAACCTTGATGGCCCAGTCCATCTATGGAGGCCGCATTGACAATGAGTTTGACCAGCGGCTGCTCAACACTTTCCTGGACCGCATCTTCACCAAGGGAAGCTTTGACAGCGAGTTCAAACTGGCTAACAAAGTTGACGGACACAAGGACATCAAGATGCCCGACGGCATTCGGTCAGTATCTGTTAAGTTTTAGCTTTTATTGTTCTCTGAAGAACGTTCTCTGGTGACCGTTTAATCATTTTGATTTTTTACAGACGTGAGGAGTTCATGCACTGGGTAGAGATGCTTCCTGACACTCAGACGCCATCTTGGCTCGGATTACCAAGCAATGCAGAGAAGGTCCTGCTCACCACTCAGGGTATGCTGCAACCGGTCATCTTTACTGTCTGTACTCTGATGTTTTGTTACTTACTAAACTGCAACTGTTTTTTGTCTGTTCCATTTATAGTCCATCAGTTGAGATGAAATATTCACACTGAGTAGATCATTAACCAACTCTCTCTCTATTCTAGTGTCGTAACTCGTATTTTGGCAGGGTGTCACCATGCAATGAGAGGTCAAGATCTTAGATTCTTTTTGAGTCTGCTTTGGACAGAAATCTGTGTGCCGGGTGGCAAAGAACATGTTAAAAACTTTCCTTCTGCTCATCTCATCTTTCCATCAGTTCTCTCTCCTCACTACCAGTTAGTTTTCTGTGATTTCACAAGCAGCCCTTAGTTGCAGCTTTCTATAACGTAGCAATACAGTGCAGCCTAGCTGTAGTCGTAGCCATTTTACTTTAAAAGGTGCTCTTCCCGAAGGATGGGTGTGTGTCTCCTCACCCTCCAGCAGCTGTATTTCACAGCCATCATGTTGCTTTGCTAAGATGTTATCCCCGTCCCACCTGCAGATTAGGACTTGGAACATCCAATCATGCCTGCTTCCCATTCCCTCACTTCCCCTCTCTCACCTCCACACCTCCTTCCATCTCCCACAGTCATGGCTGCCAAAGCATCCACCCCTTGAACACATGGTGCACTCTCCCCTTCCTTCATCCTCACTTCCACCCCCAAGTTTCCTTCTTAAAACCTGCCACTTTTTGTTGGTTGTGTTCATTTATTTTACAGATCCAGTCAGGAATGTGGATCATTATCCACTTGGCAACTCTGTTTAATGTTACATTTGTTGGAAATATGGCCTGAAGCCTTGTGTGTATTTTGTCTGACCCAGTGTAGTCCTATTTATTTATTTATTTATTTTGATAAACCAAACCCTTTATTAACACATCCTTGAGGTAAGTTGTTTCTTTGTTCTGTGATTAATTTCTTCTCCCCTCCTACATCCCACCATGGCCTTGTCTTCCACCTTCCTCCTTACCCAATCACTCCCTCTGCCGGGCTGCGCAGGCACTGACATGATGGGTAAGATGCTGAAAATGCAGATGTTGGAGGATGAGGATGACCTTGCCTACGAGACTGAGAAGAAGGAGCGTGCTTCGTCCACATCTGATGCCCAGCCAGCCTGGATGAGGACCCTCCACACCACCGCCTGCAACTGGCTGCAGCTCATGCCACAAACGGTTAATCCTCTCAAACGCACAGTGGAGAACATCAAGGTAATGGCAGAGAACAGAGGAAAGGCGGCTGGCAAGCAGGCTTGTTATGACGAGCCTTAAAATATCCTCCCTTAATGTATAATTGTAAGGAATTACTGCACTGACAACTGATCATTTGTGTTGTTTCTTTGTGCCTGAATTGTGAGGTAACCGGGTAAAATTGACTTTAAAAAAAAAAGTTTGATTTTCAATAAACGAACATGTTTTTGTTATTGTTTTTTTCAGTGTCATTGAAGCATCTGTCTGGCTTCTATTTTTTTGCTTTAATATCATCTTTGTCCAAATACCAGGATCCCCTGTTCAGGTTCTTTGAGCGTGAGGTGAAAATGGGATGTAAGATGCTTCAGGAGGTCCGTCAGGATCTGTCTGATGTGGTGCAAGTGTGTGAGGGCAAGAAGAAGCAGACCAACTACCTGCGAACACTCATCAGTGACCTTGTCAAAGGTTCTTCACTCAAGACTTGTTAATGCACTTTTATGAATTTGCTTATTTGTTTGAATACCAATGATATACATCTGTCTGTGCAGGAATCCTCCCCCGCAGCTGGTGTCGGTACACAGTCCCCGTCTCCATGACTGTAATCCAGTGGGTGTCGGACTTCAGTGAGCGTATCAAACAGCTGCAGCAGATCTCCCAGGCAGCTGCCAGTGGGGGTGCAAAAGAACTGAAGGTACTGTTTGTGTACAGAATCAAGCAAGCTCTGACTCTTAAATGGTATGATAAAATGAAAATAAATTACTTTTTTTTTTTTTTTTTAAATTTCCTTTTTCTATAATTCCTTGTCTCTCCCTCTGTCTTCATTTCCAGAACATCCATGTGTGCTTGGGCAGCCTGTTTGTGCCAGAGGCTTACATTACTGCCACCCGCCAGTATGTGGCACAGGCGAACAGCTGGTCCCTGGAAGAGCTGTGTCTTGAGGTTAATGTCACCACCGCCCAGGGCGCCTCACTGGATGCCTGCAGCTTTGGCATCAAAGGTCAGACTAAACACACATCAGCTGTAGTTGGGGAGGGCGAAGCGCTGTGCAAATTGAATAATAATGTAAATAGTGGTAAAGTGTTTTCTCATTCCAATCTTGCTGGCTGTACCCTCAGGTCTGAAGCTCCAGGGAGCTACTTGTGCCAACAACAAGCTGTCTCTGTCCACCTCCATCTCCACTGAGCTGCCTCTCACTCAGCTCCGCTGGATCAAGCAGAGCAATGCTGAGAAGAGACACATGGTAAAAAACACATTAGAGATAGATATATATAGATATTCTTAAAGAATGAAGTCATTAAATTCAGCTTTGGTTTTGTTGTCCTCTTCACCTTTTTGTTTTCCTTTTGCTACAGGTGACTCTACCTGTGTACCTGAACTTCACCCGGTCTGACCTCATCTTCACCGTCGACTTCGACATCGCCACCAAGGAAGATCCTCACAGCTTCTACGAGCGTGGAGTTGCTATCCTGTGCACAGAGTAAATGAAACGAGACATTCCTGCACACTAAAAGTCTTGATTATAATCAAACCACACTTAATCACTTACATTCATTACTCCGTAATAGTAGTTGTAGTCTGTTGCATTCCAATATGAAACTTGGTTAGAGATGTTTGTGGAACAGCAGTGAGCATTTAACCATTCTTAGTGTTCTTAGAAAGTGTCTTGGAAGGTTGAGGAAAAGTTGTCTGATGGTAGATGAAAAGAAAAGGAAAGTTGAAAGGAAAATGTTTTAATGGAAGAACCAGAACGTTGTTGTTTTTAGATGGAATAAAGCTCGTTGGAATGAACTGCTTGGTCTTTGTGTTCTAATAAATGTTTAATCAATGTCGTAGATGGTCGTTGCTATGGAACTTTTTCTTTTTAGGAGACTCAACTGTTCAGACTGACAAATGTTTTGGCACAAAATTTCAAGTGAATCACACACATGCCAGTGGGAACACCAGTGATGTAATGTTTGTTCTTTTTATACTAAGTGAAGTTGATGTTATGATTGTCCTAAATAAAAATATCACCATTGTCACTTTAGACACTTTTCTCAGTGCTGAATGCTATGAAGTGACTTCAGCAGTTTGAACCGTGAACAGAGTCAGGCAGAGTCTCTGCAACAACCAAATGAGTCTTTCATGACAAACAGGCTGAATTAGCTCAGGCTGAAATCCAGAAAATCTCCTGATCTCCAGGAAGACACAATGGAACAGGCCAGAGAAAACTTTTTGCTTGTTGTCAAAACTATAAAAGTTACATCTTTCATCCATTACTGCCACCTGCTGGTCTGAGGGATAAGTCTATTCTTTCTGCACACAATATTATAGGGAGGACTTAACTGCATGCTAAGAACAAACTATAGAGTTTCATGACAAAAGATCTGAATGTAACAAAGGTGTAAGTTTTTGCGGTTTGTTTCAATAAACCATTTCAAAGATTGAATGTAAACAAGGGGGGAAAAACACTCAATATGTGGTTCTTGATTCAGCTGTGCATTTTAATCCAACCCATTTTAAAATGGTATACAGTTAGACCCACTGTGCTGGATTCCACATCAAACTATCAAAATGTGATTGAAGTGCAGACCTTCAGCTTTAATTCAAGGAGTTTAACAGAAGTATTGCAATAACTTTAAGAATTACAGCCATTTTTATACAGTCACCCACTTTTATAAGGTCAAAAGTAATTTGACAATAGACACCTTGAGGGGACTGTTCTTGTGATTTGGCACTATATAAATTAAAATTTAACTGAACTGACAAACAGTTTAAAGGCCAGGTTATGCCTGTTCCCGTGTTACTCCAGGACAAATTAAGCAGAAGATCTGCATAGTCCAGATTTTGTATTAGCTGTTCATTAAACTAAACCAACAGAGAGAGCAAAAACCTACAAAATGACCAAATCAACACAACAATCTGGTACACTGTGGAAAGGAAGGAATGCACTGACCAGCACAACAACACCTAAAGGCCTGAAAGACCACAGAAGACAACTAAAATGGATAATCTAGGAATTCTTTCCTTGGTTAAGAAAAACCCTTCACAACATCTAACCAAGTCAAGAACACTCTCAAGGAGGTAAATGTATCATAGTCAAGTCTACAATCGAGAGACACCTTGGTTAATGTAAAAACAAGGGTTCACAACAAGGTCTAAACCACCGGTTACACTCAAGGACGAGAAGGCCAGATTAGATTTTTCCAGGAAACCGCGAAAAGAGCTGGGAGAAGTATGGAGAATGAGAGAACTAGCTCATGATCTGAAGCATACTACATCATGTGTGGAGGCAATATTATGTCATGGTCACATAAGGCTGCCAGTGGAACCAGGCAACTACTGATGATGTGACTGCTGCTAGAAGTAGCAGGATGAATTGTGACGTGTACAGGGCTATACTTAAAGTCAGTCACTTGATCTCAACCCAAAAAGCGCATGCTTAGTTACTGAAGACTAAACTGAATGCAGAGAGAGCTGCGAACAAGCAGCAACTGAAGGTGGCTGCAATAGAGACACAGCAGAGCATCCAAGGGAGGAAACTCAGCATTTGGTGATGTCCAGGGGTTCTAGACTTTAGGCAAAGGATTTTCATCCAAACATTAAAACAATGCTTATATTTAAAATTGTGTTAGCTACGTTACATTGTCCAAATACTTACTGACCTAACTGTAGATACAGAGTTCCAAAAGGAGTTTCCAGTTTATGAACAGGCTGTGTAAATTCAAGTAAACCTTCTACAGTCTGCAGATACATGGGCAAAATAACACAGGAATAGTTTAAAAACATGCTGGGAACCACCGGAGACTCAAGTATTTTTACTTTATTCGTTCATTTGGATTTAAGTAGCTCATTCGAACAAAAATTAGATTCTGATGAGTCACCTGTGGCTAAATTTCAGGCAAGCAGTAGCTGCCCAATGCCATGTTAAAATCAGGAGGTGCTCAAAGTTAACTATTCATGAGTAAAGAAAGTGCAATTCCAAATAACTATTTACAGTATTTCAGTCCACCTTAAATCTTTTAGAGTATTTCATGTGGGTTCAGTCTGTCAGTCGATGGTTAGAGAACTCTAACATGGTTCAGATGCAGAATCGTTTCCTTCTCGTTCATCCTTCATGTTGAAGACACACTGCTTCTTCCTTTGTCCCAACTCCACCACTTCTGCACAAGGGACACTCAGCTTTCTCTTGTAAAGAGATCCAAGGTTACACAAGCAGGAGGATCTCTCAGAGGAGCAACCCAGCATCTGTGATGAACTCCCTTCCACTGAGGTTTGAGGTTTAGGTGGGTGAAGTGTGGAGGAACTTGTGATGTGTAAGCCTGAATCATCAAGCTGCAATTCCATATCAGTGGTTTGGCTGTGCGTTGTTGAATCGGTTCCCCTTTCTTCTGTAAGATTTTTACGAGCATCCCTGTCACTGTGAGAGGGCAGAGTGTCGAGCTCACAGACCCACCGTTCGGAGTCACTTCCACATTTCATCTGGACATCCAGAAGATTTTGCTGCTCTCTCAGACAGTCTTTCTTCTCAATTTTCACCACTTCTCTGAGGGCAACAGAAGCAGAGTGATGAAAGATAAATCGCCTGCTTTGGCCCGAGAGTCGACATCCTCCTTTTCCACCACCTTTTGCCTGCTGCCTCGTTTGCCTGCTGGAGACATTGACATCGATGTTTGACCCATCAGAATCCTCGGAGCTTCCATCGTACGGGTCCAAACACTAATCATAAGCACATGGATATTTATTTGTGAACAGAAACATAAGCAATGTGTTTTTCCAGCCTAAATGGATGAATAAGAGATAGGAGAATGCATACCAAAGAATAACAGCCATGCCTTCCTGCAGGTTTGTGTGTTAGTGGCAAAGTCCGCCGTGAGGCCCCACTCTCTGGTGCACTGCTCACACATCCCTACACACAACGACCAGGGGTTCAACATCAACAAGCTGGCAATTATTTCTAAAAAGACTAGTGCATGTATTAAATGATCACATTGAAATTGTCTCAAATTTTCCAAGAGGTATGTTTTTTTTTGTCCATAAAATATTATATGAATATTATTTGAAAAGTGCTTAGACTATATACTCCCAAATTTGTGTGTGTGTGTGTTGCCCAAATTATAAATTCAAGCAGTACCATGGCACTGGTGTCGGACCATCTTGGACTGATTTCGGAGTCAGAACCTGTGCTGGATTCCATGTTGCACATCTCCTAACAGAAAACAAAGGTCATACCAGTCCAAAAGCATGCAAGTGATCTAAGAAGAAAGCAGAGCACCTGCAGATGGGCCCCAAGTAACCTTACCATGTAATTCAAAGTAAGCTGGTCCATACTGTTGGGTGCATGTCTATCAATGCTGTCTGAAAGCAGAAAACCATATATATATAGTGCAATAATGCACTAAAAAGACACCCAAAAACACACACAGCTGTTTTTTTTTTTGGGGGGGTAAAGGACTGTGCACATGTTAAGTTGACATCACAAATGAAAGGAATACACTAGGAAAATACCACGTCCAAGGACAAACATTTTTAAATGGTAAACACTGATACCTGGAAGTGAACGTTGTCTTCTTCTCCTGTGTGCCATGACATTTGGCGCGTGAAAGAAACTGTTTTGGAAATACTGCACATATGTCGAGATAAGATGGCCAAGAATGCTGGTAGATTAATTAACCAGCAGGTGCCTTAGATAGGAGACAACCAAGTGTGGCCACAGACGGGTGAGCAGTCTACACAAATGCACTGACACAAGTTTTAAACGCCTCAGAGTTGGCTAATTTCAAGATTGTGACAAAATAATACGTCCGGTGATTGCTTTTTCAAAATAAAACTTATACTACTCCCGCTATTTTTAAAGCTCATTCTGACTAAAGTGCAAGCATGTTTCTTTTTGTATGAAATATGCGTTGTAAACTGTATAAGAGCAAAGCAGCAACTGACCTGGTGATAAGATTACATGTAGGGCTAATCAAGGAATAACTTAAAATGTGTTGTGCAAATATTTAAAATGTTTATTTTTCAAAGTTGATATATTTATTTATTTTTGACACAATCAGGTCTAAAGTTTATAGAAGCTTGTTTCTGCCACTGAAAATACAAAAAACAAACAAACAAACAAACAACAACAACAAATATCGACTTATTTGTGAGTAACTCGAAATTTTGACTTACGTATGGGA
>VUQS01073994.1:11634-26905 GCA_015108495.1 Heterochromis multidens
AAATAAAAAATAAAATAAAAATAAAAAATTTTTAAAATTTTTAACTTAAAAAAAAAAAAAAAAAAAACTATTAAAAAAATAATAAATGCAGTAAATAATAATAAACAAAATATATTTAACACATAAAAATAAATCTAGTTGTTCCTAAGAAAAAAAATGACCAAGTTTGAATTTTACTAGTTTGAATTTGTTACACAAGCATTTTTTTTTGTAACTTTTGGTATGAAGCTGGTTTTTGTACAGTTAGACGTTTTATTTGGAAAAAAAAAATTAACTTCTTAAATCTTTCCTGTTTTTGGGGAAATGTCAGATAATTTTACCTTTTCGGGAAATTACATTAGGACCTTATATGTGAATACATTCACCAGCCACTTTAATAAGTACACCTGCTCAGCTGCATCATAATCAGCCAATCACATGGCAGCAACTTGGTGCATTTAGACATGTAGACTATGTCAAGACAACCTCCTGAATTTCAAAGCATCAAACTGGGGAAGAAAGGTGACTTTGAACATGGCATAGTTTTTGGTGCCAGGTGGGCCGGTCTGAGTATTTCAGGAACTGTTGATCTCAGATGGGCTTTCGCAGCAGAAGACCACAACAGGTGTCACCTCTGTCAGCAAAGAACAGGAAACCTGTGTGAGGTGCAGTTCACATGGGCTCACCAAAATTGGGCAGCAGAAGACTGAAAAAACATTGCCTGGTCTGATGAGTCTCGATTTCTTCTGCAACATTCAGATGGTAGGGTCAGAATTTGGCATAAACAGCATGAAGTCATGGATCCATCCTGCCTTGCATCATCAGAACCAGAATCTGAATACTTTATTAATCCCAGAGGAAATTATGTGATCAGTTGCTCCAGGACAGTAAGAACAGTAATTAACAAGTTTAAATACCGATATAAAATATTACAATATATTACAAAGTTACAAAATATTACAAATGGCTCTAATAATACAAATAACCCTAATAACTCTAATTAGTGGTTCAGGCTGCTGCTGGTGTAATGATGTGGGGGATATTTTCTTGGCACACTTTGGGCCCCTTAGTATCAAGTGAGCATCATGTAAACGCCACAGCCTACCCGAGTATTGCTGCTGACCATGTCCATCCCTCTGTGATCACAGTGTACCCACCTTCTGATGGCTGTTTCCAGCAGGATAATGTCCCATGTCACAAAGCTCAAATCATCTCAAACTTGTTTCTTGAACATGAAAATGACTTCATAGTACTCAAATGGCCTCCACAGTCACTAGATCTCAATCCTACAGAGCACCTTTGGGGGTTGGTGGAATGGGAGATTTGCATCATGGATGTGTAGCAGCAACAAATCTGTAGCAGCTGTGTGATGCTATCATGTGAATATGTCAAAATCTCTGAGGAATATTTCCAGCACCTTGTTGAATCTGTACCACAAAGAATTAAGGCAGTTTTGAAGGAAAAAGGGGGTCCAACCTGGTACTAGCAAAGTATACCTAATAAAGTGTCCAGTGAGTGTAGTGTTGTAACGAGTGTAACTATAAAGTAGTAAAAAATAATGAGCAATACACTTAGTTCAGTAGTCAGCTGTTTTTCCGAGGACTATGTTGTTGGATGTTTTCTCATTTATTTTCAGCAGTTTGTTTTAGAAATGTGTTTGAATGCAGATCCAAGTTTTCTGATATCAGGACAGGAACTGTAACCTATTTAATGCCAAACTACCAGAATATTTCTTTTAAACTGCCACCTAAATGGGCTCAAGATTCAAATTACTAACAGATCATATTTATTGTGACTTTTGTTACAAGACTTGCATCTACAGATTTATGTGACATTATGTAAGAGCTGTGATGCACTAAAACGTCAGCTCTTTTCAGGGCTTACAGTTTTTAATGGAGGGGCAGATTTGGCCCACGGGCTCCTATTTTCCTACCACTGACCTACCTCCCTTTGATAAATGGCAAAAATCTCAGCAATTCTTCTTATTTCTCTACTTTAACTTGTAATGGAACACATAAAGAGAAGAAAAGAAAAGAAAGAGAGTCTAATTTGCACTTGGATGTTCAGTTGAATTAAACTGATATGTCAGAGGAAGACATTTTAAAGCAGATTAAGGAAGAAAAAAAAAACAAAGCAAGGTGCTGTTTAAAAAGAGTTCTCTGTACTTCTCAGCATGCATTTTCTCATCACATGTCCACACATCTTCTCAGCCACATCTCTCTGGTCTGTCTTCTGCTAAACGTGTGTTAAAAGACACTCGCACCTGCTCTGTAGAAGAGTGAGGAATCAGCTAATGAAGCTGTGTGCACAGCAAACTCATCCAGCAATCTGTCCCATCAGTATGAAAGTTCTGTCGTGTCAAATTAAGAATCTGTTGATTAAAATATTCAATGTTTACTGTGGTGACATACCACGGCAAACATCAATTTGCTGATAGCACAGCGTCTGGTGCTCTGAGCTCATCTGTCATGTTAAGATGTAGGCTTTATTATTGCATTGAATTGGATTGAATGCTGTTCTCAACTGCATGGAATCCTTCACATCACCAAGAGCTTCTGCAAAAGCCCCTTCAGAGAGGTTAGCCATATGACTCTGGCATTCAGAGTATTCTCCAAGCGGGTGGCTCTCTTTAATGCGGCTTTTGTTGGGGGTGTCTGTTTTCGTACATTCAGAAGTGTGGCCTACATGAGTCATCAGTCTGTGTCAGAGCCATTTTTCCCTCGGCTCAGAAAGATCATGAGCGGTGGGACTTTGGGCCTTTGACTGGGTAAGCAGCCAATGGCATCTAATTCATTGTTTCTGCAGCATTTTAGCGCCATCCAGTGGCAAAAAGTGGGACATATTAATCTACTGCAAGTAGCCCAAGGAAGTTTTCCCCACTTTTTTTGGTGCTATATTTATCTGCAAAAAAACATCCCAGGTAGAAAAAAAGCATTTACCATTTATTCATAAACAAAGGCTTTTTGGTGATTATTAATGTAACTTTTTTTCCCTATAAAAATTCCTTGCAACCACCAGTGTGGAACAAAATTACACCATGCTGTATTGGCTCTCAGCTCACAGAGAGACAGCCCAGGGTCAATGCAGAATGCAGCAAATCTATACTGGACACAAATAGCAGACAGAGATACATCATTGATCAGCAAGAGGCTCCCTCAACCAACACAAGTGGCTGGACTGGAATGCATCATAAGGATATTAGTATGAGATTATGATATCTGGCCTTGATATGTGCGGAATCCGTGTGAGGCTTTCTGGAAGGGGAGACTGAATGTCCATCTGCCAGGCTGACAGTAATCTCAGCTCTTACATTCCCAGGTGGGGAAAGCTCCCAGTCACAGCTGTTAGAGGGTAAGATGGGGGAAAAGGAATATTTGAGATCGGGTTTCACAAAAAGGAAGACGTAGTCATTTTGGAGACCCGTCTCAAGCAAAGGAAGTGGCATAGAGAGAGAGTTTTTTGGTTTATTTCTTATTTATTTCTTCTTCTAACTCTTTACAGAATACAAATGATATATGTCAATTACACATATGATATCTTGGTCCCCAAAAAGAGCATGAAAGTAGACCCTTTGGTGCATTTCATATCATTTCTTTTTAGCTTGTTCTGCTCTACAGAGATCATTTTGTGGTTAAGAACAATTATTAACTTATTAAATTTGCTTTACCATATAAAATATTATTATACAGTGAGATATTTTTTTTTAGAAAAATATAGGATATAATATTTGTAAAACAAAAACCACACTAAAAAGCATACTGTTAACTTAAAGCTAGTGAGGTGTCCACAGCTAGCCTTAGCTAAAGCTACATTTACCAACTATTACTTTTAATCATGTGTTCTGATTACCCAACATAGCAACATAGTAATGTAGTTTCTTATTCCATATTCATTTGGCTGGAGGAACATAAAAACTAAAACTTTACTAGCCTAGATTAGCATAGATGTAGCTTCCACTATGGGTTAAAGGGTTTTTTCCTGCAGACAGCTAACAGATTTTTAAAGTCTTTGGGGATATGAAATAAGCTGTGAATAAATCATCTTTATATACAGCAGTTATGGACGGAGACATTATCATTTGTTTGGATTTGTGTTTATATCCAGATGGTGAATTTATATGCAGTATTTGCTATGTTTTAGCTTTGTTTGTAGTTTCTAGCAACTCCTGGGGGAATATCTTCTTCATTAGCTGTTAATTGCTCCACTCTATTCAATTGCTAGGCACAAACTGTGTCTGTCAGCTGTTTGGTTCTTATCAGGTATTATACAGTGAGTTTTGAGAATTTTGTTTTTCCAAAATGAGTCCTGCTGTGGCCAAAAATGGCATCATGTCAGTGACTCATAAGAGATGCTTTAATACCGTCCAAACCAAGTGTGGAAATTTTTTTTTCTACAGTTATTTTTTCTGTCTTTGTAAGGCAGAGATGACCTCTGCTAGAGTTTCACTTGGTCAGTTATAGTAACAGCTCAGTCTCACACAACTGAGCTCATTGGAGTTCAACAGTTATCACTGAAGGGATGAGAAAATCTCACCACTGGAGTCAGGGCTGGGAGTTGGGGCAGCTACACAGAGCCAGAGGGCTCCACAATCGCCAAGTCTTTGAGGTCACTGAGTTTTCGAGAGAAGGAGCTCAGCCTGGTGCTGAATGAGCCCCTCTTCTGGCTGTGTTCTTCCCCTCGAGCCTTCAAACAAGCACACAGGCCCTTGCATAAGCCTCCAAGACGGCCACGGAAATGGTTCCCGATGAAGCAGTAGAGCACAGGGTTGATGGCCGAGTTGGAGAAACCCAGGCAGAGGGTGAGAGGGGTGAGGTTTTGGAAGGTCCAGTTTACCCAGCAGCTGTCCAACCAGCCTTCACTCTTCAGCACATCCAAAAAGGTCACGCAGTGAAAGGGGAACCAGCAGAGGAAAAATGCCACAACCACCGCAGCGACTGTCCACAATACTCTTTCAAGCCCCTTGCCCTCTAGGGGTCTGGTCCCACTTGAGCTGGGACTCACACAGGGGGTGGGGGGTCTCTCCGGTTTACTATAGCCCTCATGGGACTCCAGTGATTTAAAAGATGCCATTTTCTGGGGGTGAGACAGACTCTGCATTCTTACCAGCCCTGTATCAGCCAACAAATGTCTACCAATAGCACAATAACAACAAGAGATGACAAAGAGTGGCAGCAGAAAGGCCAGAACAATCTTTATCCAGGCCAGGGTCCGATACCAGTTATGATCAGGAAATAAAATCACACAGGCCTCCACACCAAGCGCCTCCAGGTAGTAGGTCTCCCTCAGAGCCAAGGTAGGGGCTGAGCAAGCACATGCCAGAACCCACACGAGGATGCATGTGAGGCGGGCACGTTTGGGGTCTCGTGCACTCTGGGAACGGAGTGGATGCACGATGGCCAGGTAGCGGTCCATGCTCATGCATGTGATGAAGAAGATAGACGCATAGAGGTTGAGGTTGTGGAGAGCACCACAGATTTTGCAGGCCACTCGGCCGAAGGGCCAGCTGTAGCCCTGGGAATAGTAGACGGCCCACAGCGGGAGTGACAACAGGAACAGCAGGTCAGACACACACAGATTCAGCATGAAGGTGTTAGCTACTGTTCTCCTTGAGGCACTGGCATGGGCCAGGACACATACTGCCAAGGTGTTGGCTATGGTTCCCAGCACACAGATCACACTGTAGATGGTGGGGATGACTGTAGTCATGGGCACAGGAGGCCAGTCTGAGCAGAGAGGAGCAGAGGGAGCTGGGGAGGTATTCACAAAAAGCTCCGTCATCAAATAGAGGGAGGAGGTGGAGTTGAAAAGGGAGAGGTCATTTGGAATTGCCATCATGGAACTGGATGTACACTTGCGTCACACAATTTAACTTCCCTCCTTCGAGTTTTCCAAGGTCAGCTGGAAATAATGCAAAACAAGAGCGCATTTAAAATTCAGCTACCTTTTATGGACAAAGTTTCTCTACACAGTCATCTTTATTTGGTGCAAGTCTTTATTAGTTGTCCTACTTGATATCTAATCACAGCAAAAATACATTACGCCATACTTGATACATAGAAAGAGGCTGTAATCATCTGGCCTCTTATTGGATTACTGTAAAAAAACATCTATATTCTTTTCAATAATTGCATTTTTTAAAACATTCATGATTTGTCTGAAAAAAATTAATGAAAAGTGTTCGTTTTACAGGAATTACAAAAGTCATATAAACTGATCTTACGACAGTGGCTGTATCAAAATTAAAGCAGGCAATCATACATATATGTAAAATTATATCATCAACTACCTTTTTTCCAATCAAAAATTATCCTGACAGTTAAATCAGTGATAGAAAACGGAACATATAGCTACCCTAACTCTAGCTCTTAGATCAGACAAGCCGTTTATGATTTCTTTACCTGATGTAATCGAGCGTCCAGTCCAAACAGTCAAGCTCTTTTTCAATGCTTCTTTTGGCTAAAATCCATGTCTTGAGAATTGCTTCTCAACCCCTTTAAGAGAAATCTGCACAGCTGAAGACCCCAGACTGTATCATGCTCATGCGTAGAACCATCTGTGTGTGGAGAAAACAGACTCCAGACTCTGAGAAACCAGATGACGTTGGGGGTCTTATAGGCCCCGGGAGTCTCTTGATGATTGCACAACAGAGTTGCTGCACGTCACACACCTTCATCATTACCAAGGGGCTGGCCTGGACTGTACCTGGACATAAGCCAGCCTGCAAAAAGAGAGAAGAGAAATAAGTAAACTTGCTCTCTTTTTTTTCAGTGTATCCTTTCTTTACCTCTCCCCCCCCAACCCACGAACTTCTACCAGAAACTAACAAAATCAAATCAAGATGTATGTTTGAGTAAAATTTTGTCTCCAGTGTCTGCAGATACACAGCCATGTGTCATATCTGACCATAATAAATGGGACACTGGTGTGCTCAGTGTGCCAAACTTATAGCCCTAACTGCCCCCGATGGGGCCTCTGACCCCAGAAACAGAGGCTGTGTGTTAATTAGCAGAGCCTCGCACTTTGTGTCATATTCGTCCTGCTGGTGGTCAGATAAGCCATGGGAAATATTTACAATGTTTCAGCGGAAGTCAAACCAGCTACTGGGCCAGAGAGAAAAAAAAAAGGGGGGGGGGGCACAGTATGGAAGATGAATGAGGAGGAAGATGAGCAAGAACTGCGGGGAGTGAAGAAGAAGATGAGAAGGCAGAAGGGAGAGAAAGAGGAGGGAAAGGAAGGAGAGAAAGCGGAGATTCCCTCCAGTGGTTTTTCATTAAGGCCTCTGGTGAAAGTTAATGAGGGATGCGTGCAAAGCTCCGAGACTGATTACATCACATCTCCTTTGATCAACAGCGCGAGCATGAATCACTCCCTGCGCGTGCATGTTTGCACCTATGCTTCAGTACGTGTAGATCTGGACGCATTCAGCCTGGCATGCATTCATCGACGCCAGCGCACTCAAATCTTGTTTACATGTGTGCGCACTCTACTCCATTGAGTATCTATCAGGACGTGATGTGTTCTAATGGCTGTGGGAAAGCTGACAGTGAGGATGAAGGATGAAGGCGAGACAGAAAGCAGAAGATTTTGAAGGCCGCAAATGAGGAGGTTCGCTGTGGCGTGTTTGCAGGATATGAGAAACTGGGAATGTGCTGCAACTTGCAGAACTATTAAAATGGAATAGTTTTTGCTTTTCCATAACGGAAACTTTGTCATGCAGTGTTCGTTCACTGGCATGCTGAGTATGCACAGTTGTTCTCACACTCACACACGTCATATCTTCATGAGGACCCTCACAGAACATAATGCATTCCCAGGTCCCATAAGATGTACCTCAAAAACCAAGTCTTACATGACATACAATCCTTTGAGGCATCAGTTCCCAAAGGTCACTAAAAGCTTAAGTTAACAGTCCTCACAGAGATAGGAATGCAAACACACACACACACAGATAGGCAGAAGCCAAAGGCCCTTAGTCATGACACGCAACAACTAAAAACAGAAATTTATGGTGTCATGCTGGCCAACAGAAATAACAGATGACAGAGAAAAACAGAACTCTGTCTGTGCCTCTCAACAGTTGCTCTGTGATACACACCACATAGCATCAACATGTCAGTATGATCAGACATGAAGTATATAACCTCACATAGCTGCTAGGATTGACTTACAGACTTATTATTTTACAGGAATTTTGTAACAGTATTTTAACGTGTTAAAATACCTCTTTTACTACCACCACTACCAGGGGCATCATAGTGAAGGGAAAAGTGGGACTGACTAGCTAAGGCCCCAGTGCTGAGAGGGGTCCTAGCTAGTCAGGAGAGAAACATTTGTTTTAGTTTGCACTTTTTTCTTTCTAAGTAATTAGTGTCATAGATAAATTGCCTGAACAAATCAGCTGGATGATTTATCTTTAATCCCCCAAAATACTTCAGGCTCTCTGATGCCACTAAATCATTTTGCATCATACAAATGATGCCAAAATGGTTTAGTCCACCCCACACTGTGACTGGCCCTTACAGCACATCTAATTTATTTTATCTAGGTGACTGCTAATGTGAACTGTGAATAATGTCTTTCCCCAAGAAAACAAAATCGGGGTATCAAAAAAGAAAAGAAAAAGAAAGGAGAGGGAGAGAAAGCAAACCAAGGGACGTCAGCTGTTAAATTTCTTTCAAAATAAAGGTGAGCAGAGACATGAAGCCAATGTCAGATGCCACAGTTTCTATCAAAATGACCTAACACAACTTAACAGCACGAAAGACATGGCCCTTAATTTCAGAAACAGCCAGAGAGCGTGAAGCAGCAGCAGGTCCCGCTCCAAATGATGTGACACAAGCTGGGCTCATATAGTGGCAACAAAAAGTTATTCCAAACAATCATTTGTATTGACAGCAGTTTCAACTGAAAGCTCAGCATCAATAACATCAAGTAGCATAAAGTTTTATTGTATGTTTGGATCAGTGGTTCTCAACCAGCGTGCCACAATGTAAATGAGGCATTTTGAGAATGCCAGATGTGTTTCAGGCTGATGAAACAGCATTTTAAAATACCACAATGAGACTGCTTCTCACTGTAGAAACAAAAAAAGCAAAAAGCTTAGTTACTTACAGCTGTGGTCAGAAGTTTACATACACTCATCATAGGCATGAATATCATGGTGATTTTGATCTTTTAATTATTTCTTTGAACTGTTCTCTTTCACTTTAAAAAACAAAAATTGGGTGCACAAGTTTTAATTTAGTTTTTTTAATTTGCTCTAATCCACACAGGGTCCAAAATATACGTACAGGGTCAAAAGTATATATACACCCCACTAATATTTGGTTAAATGTCCCTTAGCAAGTTAGACCTCAACCAGACAAATTTGGTAGCCATCAACAAGCTTCTGGCATAATTCTGTCTGGATATTTGACCACTCTTCTAGGCAGAATTGGTAGAGTTCATTTAAATTGGCTGGTTTGTTGGTATAGACCTGGTTTTTAAGCATAGTTCACAAGTTTTCAAGGGGACTGAGGTTGGGGCTTTGGCAAGACCATTCCAGAAGCTTAATGATCATCAGTACAACACAGTACTGTACATAAGTACAAGTTATTCAGATGTGTCACCACTTTGCCAAGGTCTGAAAGAAGACCCAAACTGTCACCCTTAGATGACAGGAAATTGGTTAGGATGTTCAGGAACAACCCAGGAACCACCAAGGCTCAAGCCTGCCATGAACTGGAAACTGCTGGAACACCAGCATCACTTTCCAAAGTGAAGTGAGTTTTATATCGTCATGGACTGAGAGGTTGCGACAAAGAAAGAAGCCCCTGCTCACACCTTCACACCTTCAAGCTCGACTGAATTTTGCAGCTGCACACGTGGACAAGCCAAATGCTTTCTGCAGAAAAGTTTTATGGTCAAAGGCTGAGCTATTTGGCCCCAATAGAGGTATGTTTGGAGGAGTAAAGGTGAGACTTTCAAATCTAAGAACATTGTACCAACTGTCAAGCATGGTGGTGGTAGTATTATGCTTTGGGGCTGCTTTGCTGCCAGTGGTGCTAGTACATCGCACAAAGTGGATGGAATAATGAAGAAAGAAGACTACCACCAAATTCTTCAACTTCACCTCAAATCAACAGCTAGTCGATTGAAACTTGGACAAAACACACATTAAAACTGGTTTTGTAATGAATAAGCAGGCTAACATCAAGCTTCTGGAATGGTCTTCACAAAGCCTCGACCTCAACCCTATTGAAAATGTGTGGACTATGCTTTAAAGCTGGGTCAGTGCCAGGAAAAGAAACAATTTAAATGAACTCTCCCAATTCTGCCAAGAAGAATGGTCAAATATCCAGCCAGAATTATGCAAGAAGCTTGTTGATGGCAACCAAAAATATCTAGTCAAAATGCAACTTGGTAAGTGACATTTACCTAAATATTAGTGGGAGTATATGTATACTTTTGACTCTGTGTGTATATTTTGGACCCTGTGTGGATTATCATCTAGTATCTGCAAGACCATTAGATTAATAACATCAAAGGAACAGAAAATAGCTGTTATACAGTAGGCCATGTCATTGCACATGTAAACCTAATTTAATCTAGTGCATTTTAACATACTGCTATTAGGCCTACGCAGCCAAGGTACTGTAATTATAGTGTTACAGCTTCATAAACACAAATAAGTTTGAAAACTTGTTTAAAAATTCACAGTTATCAAGATAATTAGATTTTGTACAGTTATTATGATGTACCTGGTTTGACCTCTGGTGTACCTTAGCACTAAACAGATTGAAAACACTATGAGGCTGTAAGCAGGTTAGGAGGCTAATTTCAATCCCGCATGCTTCGTTGTTGTAGAGGGTCTTTCTGTGCAGCAGATAGTGAGCGAGACGATATGACGGAGGCTGATGGAAGCGTAGAGAGAGAGGAAAATGAAGGATGTCCCGAAGGTGGTGGGAAGGACAGAGGGTGTTAGAAAATTGTTACAAAACTAAGAACTGAGCTTTTTTTTGTGGGAATCATAAATATTGTAATAAAAATGAATAAAATAATGCACTCTTAAGCTTGATACTTCAAGCAAAAATCATTGAACTATAATGTAATTGTAGACTACAGTATGTTGAGAAATGAGAGTTGAAATATGAAATTTCAAACAATGAACAATTAATTATTGGCTACCCTACCCCACTGTAGACTGGGTACGCTGTAAAATCGGAAGATGTGTGAGAAATATGGACCAAGAAAGGAAGGTGGCCCACAAACACCGCTTATGTATAGGACCTAGACTTCTGTGCTACACCCCTGACTGCTACTACACTGAAAATTTTTACAGACAATCAAAATGATTGTCTGGCTCTACCACCAGCAAACACACAAGCTTACTTTCACTTAATTTCTTCATCACAGAATGTTTTCTTTGACCTTTGTCAACAATTGGAAAGGCAATCACATGATATTCTATCTGCAGACAATCAATTAAAGTGGCTTGCAGTGCTCATGGTGAATTCACTTTTCAAGGCAGTGATTGCACGTAAAACAAGGCAGAGTCAATTCTGCATTCAGAAATGCCCAAATAGCACATTGATAGGCTGAGTGAGTCTGAGCATGTGTGGGAGACCGGGAGTCTGTGTTTGTGTGTCTGATTTAGTCGCAGGCAGTGTCTGCACAGGCACCAGATAAGGAGAGAAACAGAGCAGAGAGCATCAAACCTCAGCTCACCTCACAACCCTTGCTGGACATCACTCTCCCAGCTAATTATTTTTTTCACAGTTCATTTTTGTCGGGATTAAAAGCATGACATTTAATTAATTATTATTCCGCTAGTGTCGTTTGTCAAAAGTCTTTCTGTTTTATGTTTCTTTGGCGCTCATTAAATAAAATGATATTAATAGCTGTAAAGAAAAAAAAAATTACAGCTGATATCAGCAGCCTGTGAAACGTGCCAAACCCTGTTAAATTCAGTTTGTTTCTCTTGAACGGGCTAAATTACTACCATCTGATTTGATCCCACACTCACAGGAAAAGCATGTACTGCAAACACATGCTGGCCTGTATAATCAGAGGAGGAAGTTGTGCATCAGTAAACATACACGGCTTCCATGACTCTTGTGTTTATGGTTTTTGTTGCTGATAAATGTGCTACGTGTTTATTTGCTGGTGGGGGTGTCCCTCACTGACCAGACCCTGAGAAGATAACCACCACAAAACCATAACCCCCATAAAGTCCTCTGTGGAAAATCCAGCTCATGTGGTTGAAAGGTGAGAGGTCAGGGTTGTCCCCCCCACTTCCTTTCTGCTGGTCAAAGAAAAAAAAATAAAAATCTGAGAGCACTCTGGACTACATGCCAGAGTCCAGTCTTCATATTAGTTCTCAGAACATGACTGTAGCTGCTGTTTGTGTGGGATGCTGCAAAGAAAGGGGACCCTATATGTGAAGGGGACCCTTGAGGGAAGCCAGATGAAGCTATACTTAGTCACATCTTGCGGGGGCGTCTAACACTGGCCCACAGCTTATGACAACAAGATGTCCATCCTTCCCTAACAAGCTGTGAGAAGAAAAGATTTCACCAATTTCCAGCATTCCCACTCTTTCTGGTCACGTCTATCTTGAACTGAATCAATAGGTTCCATATGTTTTTATTAATGCCACTGGTCAACATAGTTTCTGGAGGAACTTTTTTCCCTATGTGAACATTTGGCAGTTTTTTTTGTTTTGTTTTGTTTTGTTTGTTTTTTTAAACAGAGTAACCCCAGTCAGTAAATGTCTTACTCCTGTGACTCAAACCAGCAGCACAAGCTGTTACTTTGATGCCACACGAAGCCTAGTTCCCACATGTACGCTCTTCTCCATATATTCCAAAGAGAAGAAGTGCAAGTACAGACATCTTGTGAATTGCACACATACGCACGCACAGAGAATCCCAAGGGTCATGACTCTGGACAGACTCGTGCAGAGTTTATGAGGTCCAGGGGTCCAGCTTCGGTTCCTCTAAGGGGCCATAAAAAGCCTATAAAGATGTTAACAGATACCTCGACCCCGAGGAAATAAGCAAAAACATGTGGCACAGAGAAACGTGCTTTTTAAACATAACATAGATGATTTAAAGTACGGGCTTTCACTGAGGAGGCTACAACAGCCGGTGTGGCTTATCTGCCGTAACTGCAGTTACTGGAATTCTGACAAAGGGAGGAAAGGAAGAGGGGACAAAAACAGTCATATCACTACCGGAGAAGCAAACCATCCACTAATGGAGCACTGGGAGTATTCTGCCTGGGAGAAATGTATCATAACATCAAACAAAAAATGTGCAACCACAAACCATATCATTCCCAGCAATACCCATGACTGGAGAAAACAACTGTCTGCAGGACTAGAAACAAAGAAGCAGGATTAAAAACCTAAATATGCAAAATCAGGGCTTAAATGAACAATAATTGTTATAAATGTAAATAAACACTGAGATTCGTGAAATAATAATACAAATAAACAGAGAGGTGTTATACATTTGCAGTGGTAGACTGCACTCCTCTGAAGAAGGCATCTGTACAAGTTATCCACCTCTTTTCAGCTTTTCCTAACTACAATAAAACCTATGGCAGACCAACCGAATCAATAATTTAAAACATACAGTACCTCAGGGTGCCTCAGTATCCAAACAATAAAAACACTAAAGTGAATATAAAACATAGTTGGTGAAAACAAAGGTCTCAGCCACATAGAGAGAGCACACAAAGCATCGTGATCCAAGTGTGTGTGTGTGTGGGGGGGTGTTCTGCAGTCTGCACAGCTGCTGGCCAGGAGCCTATTTATTAATTTGTGATTTCTCACCTGATTGGCTGCTGGCCCTTGCCTGGTTTTTAATATTCTCGAGCTACACACACACAAAATCACTTTACAGAGAATACAAGGCATTAATGCACCCTTGTTCAAACTGTGCTCAGCATAATCATTTCCATGAATAATAATTGCTGTGCTGTACTTACATTATGATTTTATTGAAACTTTGAAAACACAATTCAAACTTTTTGTTTCAATAAATCATCAGTCAGTAGGGATTACTTTTTAGATTTCCTGAAGCAGCTCTGAACCAGTGTCTGACTTATTACAACTTGATTCGATTAAGTGGCTGATTGTAGGGAGAAAAGCAGTTAAGAGCCACACTAGTGGATCTGTTATTGCAAATGTTAGCACATGTAAACCTCAAAACATTAAAAGTAAATTAGCTCTTGACCTGAAAGCAGTACCGGATGAAAAGTCAGATCACGAAAGCGTTCATTCTCTCTTCTGAGTGGGTGTGAAAGAATTGCAACACATTTCATATATGTCAACATTCTGATCGTTATCAAGAACACAAATTACTTGCAAGATATTTACACACCATCTGGAAAATGTGAAGGTGTGATGACAGTTTTGTTCTGGTCAATGCATGTTTATTCTGCAGAACAAGGAAAAATGTTGCATGTTGCAGACGCAAATTGTGCCTTCACCCACAACTGGTTGCAGCAGATGGCTGCCCCTCCCTGAGCGTGATTCTGCCGGAGGTTTCTTCCCGTTTAAAGGAGTTTTTTCCTTCTCACTGTCGCCAAGTGCTTGCTCATAGGGGGTCACTTGATTGTTGGGAGTTTTCTTTGTTATTGTAGGGTCTTTACCTTACAAAGTGCCTTGAGGCGAGTGTTGTTGTGATGTGGTGCTATATCAAATTGAATTGAATTGGACTGAATTAAAGTAGAGCACCAAAACCATAAGAATTGACCCTTTGGACACCATTTGTGGGCAGCACTGTTGCCTCGCAGTAACAAAGCCCTGGTTTCGGCAAGGACCTTTCTATGTTTGCATGCTTTCCCAGGTGCTCCGGCTTCCTCCCACAGTCCAAAGATGTGTATGTTAGGTTAATTGGTGATTTTAAATTGGCTATAGGTGTGAATGTGAGCATGAATATTTATCTATGCATTAGCCCTGCAATAGACTGGTGACCTGTCCAGGATGGACTCTGTCTCTCTCCCTGGGATAGGCTCCAGCCTCCCAGTGACCCTGAATTGGATAGGTGGAGGAAAACGGATGCATAGTTACCAGGAATTTTCGTACTAGTTTGTCCTTGAGTTATTGAGATATTTCACTGAAAAAAAAAAACCATATAAACCGCATGATTAGAGGAAATGAGGAAATGTAAAGGATCACCAAAGTCAGTCAGACAATGAATATGATGAACATTAAAGTGTGCACAAAAGTTTTTGACAATCTACTTCTAAGATTTCCCAGTTCAGATCAGCATTAATATACCAGTACTGAATGTACATGACTAAA
>VUQS01073998.1:6592-17683 GCA_015108495.1 Heterochromis multidens
AGGTAGGGGTGTGGTGGCTTTGATTGACAGGTTGATGCTGACACAGGGTGCTTACTGCTTAGTCTCACCTTTGCCAATTTAAGTCTCAGAACTGAACCTCTCCACTGTATGTGTGGTGTTTTAATGGAATCATCTTACAAGCAGTATGGCCTGCTGTGAGGTACAAACCATCCAAGAAGTTTGTGAAAGTCTAGTATTTAGTTAGTAGTAGCACTACCTAGCAGGTATGTGTTTTCATTGCACTCGCTTCAATGCACTTCAAGGCCTAACCACACTTGCTGGTGCTAGCTGTTAACTTAGCACTCTGCCCTCTGCATGGTAAGTTGTGGCTCCAAAAAAAAAAAAAACATGTTGGCAGCCAAAACCGTAACATTGAGATAACATTGATTTTAAAAAATTCAGTCACAACCCAATGGGCAACATCACTGAGGCTACTTCCATCTTTATGTTCTAGACTTTCATATGGTATAGGTATACAAATTCAAACCTCCCAGTATTACACACTAAAGATATGCCTATTCTAGTTGATATTTTTATAGTAGTCCTAGAAATATTACTAATGAGTGCTTAATAAAGTTTGAATTGGATTTAGTCAGGCCTGTTTGGAAAAAGTTAATTTAAAAAAAAATCACTCAGTGCAGGTTTAATGACTGTTATAGACAAAACATGTCTAAGGTCCAAGACAAATTCAGTTTCCCTTGTGTTATTTGTTTTTATTGTGTCATGCATAATCACTGTAACTCTGTAATTCTGTAACTGAGATCTGAATTTTGTTGTTTTTCACACTAACCTGCACTTGCTTGTATGCTCAGTGTATTTAAGATTCTTTTTTTTAACAAAATGGAGAAATGTTATCTTATGTGTTCCGTAAATGAGCACCCAGTCCCCCACCACAACTTCATTTGTCATGTCAGAAAGGACCTCAACATCACGGTGATCTCTCGGGCAGACATCAAATCCTGCCCGCAGGGATTAGTGATCCAGTCAGATTTGGCTATGTAACTACAATCCGAATTCCGGAAAAGTTGGGACGTTCTTTAAATTTGAACAAAATCAAAGCCAAAGGATTTCCAAATCATATGAACCAATATTTTATTCACAGCAGAACATAGATAACATGACAAATGTTGAAGCACCTTTGGCAGCAATTACAGCCTCAAGTGTTTTGAGTATGATGCTACAAGCTTGGCACACCTATTTTTGGCCAGTTTCTCCCATTTTTCTTTGCAGAACCTCTCAAGCTCCATCAGGTTGGATGGGGAGGGTCGGTGCACAGCCATTTTCAGATTTCCATATCACCATATGGAATTTCCATATCGATACCATATCACCCCAATAGAGCACTTCACTCTCAGTCTGCTGGCTTACTTGTGGTTCCTACGATATTTAAAAGTAGAATGGGAGGCAGAGCCTTCAGATTTCAGGCCCCTCTTCTGTGGAACCAGCTCTTCACTTTATCATTATGGGTTATTGTGTGTAGAATTTTGAGGTGAAAAATGAATTTAATCCATTTTGGAATAAGGCTGTAACATGACAAAATGTGGAACAAATGAAGCGCTGTGAATACTTCCAGGATGCACTGTATTTATCACTGTATCATATGCCAATCAACAGTATCCTTTGTTCTCTCTGGCACTCACTTCAATCACTAGCATCGAAATTTAACTCGAGATCCGCCCTCTTTGCATCGTTAGCAGTTATTTTGCTAGTTGTTGCTTGAAGTCGCAGAATGTCATTGACTTTCTGTGGTCCCTGGTCACCATATCACTGTGAATCGCTTCATGTGTGGACACCCCTTTAGAGCTGCACTGTCGCTAATAACTTTATGTAATAATCAGCCCCCTCTGTCACCACAGACTGGGAAGCTCGTATTGACAGCCATGGCAGAGTTTTCTACGTGGACCATGTCAACCGGACCACAACGTGGCAGAGGCCAAGCCACGCCAGCAAGTGCAACCACGGCATCCCTCGCTCAGGGTCCACACAGCAGATGGAGCAGCTCAACAGAAGGTCAGCATGGGAATACACAGAGAGAGAGAACTCCAAGTGTAAGACTGTATCCGTTCTGTCAAGACTACTTTAGTCAAAATAAGATGTGTTTTTTAACGGCAGTGATTTAGATTTCGTGGTACAGCTCTTTTCTGGTATTTCCACCTTCTATGCAGTAAGGAGTAAGAACCCCTCATGGAACAGAGAAGGCGTTAATGACAGCAGATATGATATTTATTAAGTTAGAAATGAAAGGAGTAGCTGGAATCCTGGTGGGTTGCGAAGAAGCCTGCAGATGCACAACTCCTATATGCAATGTGGGGAAGAGTATCAGCTAAACCATCAGCTGATGTGGGCTGGCACTGAGATCAGTGGATCTGGATTGCAGGTTATATTGGATGCTGTGGGATTCAACAGCATTATACTCAATTTATTATTGTTGTCATAGCAAAAATTACTGCCTTTATCTGTGAACCTTCCTCCTGCCAATAAATATGTTTACTTTATTATCATAAAATAGGGATGGATTATGAATGAAATGTGGAAGAGAAGAGAGAGACCTTGTATCTTAGAATAGTAATTAGATTAAGAAGTATAAGTATTCTGCAAATTTTAATCAGTTCATATAAATTGGATGTTTATTCTTTAACTATGTGTCATATTTTATAAACATAGTTTATCAAATTTTAAGTTTTTGACAGAATTTTTATTTTTGTGTCAAATCTTTATTTGGTAACTAAATCAGTCCAATATCTAAAGTATTTGTAGTAAAGATGTAATAAAGTAGAAATATCAAGTGGAAGTGCAGTGTAGGAAGTACCCAAGTTAAATACAATTTGCAGCCAAGCCACATAGTCTTTCATAGCACATGGAGTTGCCCAGATGCCATGAATTGTTTTCTGAGAGATTCCTGTTCATACATGAGTTTCTGCAAATATAAGTACAAGCTTAATTTACAAGTATAAAGTAGGTTTAAGCTTGGAGTTCAAATTAAACTGCTGAACTGGATACCAGTTCCCACAATACAGTAAATGATACACTGTATCATCTGAAAATGAAAGCAAAATTATCAGTTTGAACAGAAAAGTGAGGTAGCAGTTGGTAGTCTCAGCCAGTATAGTAAGGTAAACTAATATGGAGTTATGGTGACATCTGGTGCCTGGAAAAGGGATTTAAACCATTAACTAGTAAATATGATGTGCAATCTAGGCAAAAAAATTAGATAATAAAAATATGCAGGACATTTAGTGCATGAAATAAAGCTGTAATCTGTTTAAAGGTTCTCTGAGTACAGGCTGTCATTGATCATGCAGGTACCAGAACATCCAGAGGACCATGGCCACAGAAGAGAGCGGAGGGAGTCAGAGGATAGAGCGGAGCAGCAGTACTGAAACCGATCCTGACTCTACTCAGACAGGTACAGCACTGAGCCCCCTCATATTTTACAGTCACACCACCTGTGCCTTTTTATACCAACTTCAGAACAGACTCCCAGTTCATGTCCTCTCTTTTATACCAAAGCCAACAAGAGGCTGTTCTTCTCCTAGCAGTCGGACAGTTGATAGTTGTAAAAAATAACTTTAACAGTTGAACTTTAACATACATCAAAAGTCATAGAATGGTTTACAAACCAGTTATAAATAGTAAACATTATTTTTTATAATTTCATTGTTTGTTAACAACAAAAAGAAAGCAATGACTAAATTTTAATTCATTATCAATTTAGAGTTTATTGGTTATTATAAGCTGACTCTTTTTTTTTTTTATATCAGACAAGCTTTCAATTGACCTGTTGCCTGTTTGCAGGCCCCACTTCTCCTGTCAATCAACAGAAGATCAGCCATCTCCTCCAGTCGCCTGCTGTCAAGTTCATCACACACCCGGAATTTTTTACTGTGTTGCACAGCAACTATGTGAGTATAGCACACATATATAACACAAAGATACATACACACATATTATAATGTTTACATGCAGTATAATGTGCTGAATCCTGCTTGACCGCAGGAATACACCAGAGTCACTGCTTCATGACTCCTCAGCTTTTCAAATGACTGAGGGCAAAAACAAACAAAACAAACTTGGAGTGACGAAGATAAAACTCAGAGAGAAGACAGACAGGGTCACGACAGAGAGACAGTCATTCATACTTATACAAGTTAACTATGCCAGTTAACCTAACATGCATGTTTTTGGACTGTGGGAGCAGAACATGCAAACTCCACACAGAAAAGCCCAGCCGGCTAGCAGGTTTGAACCAGGAACCCTCTTGCTTTGATGAGACTGTGCTAACCACTGTACCACCGTGCGGCTCTAAAAATCCTGTCACATTATTAAATAATAATGATATTCATACAATGAAACCACAGTCCTGTGAGCAAATACTGAATTAATGCTTTTTCAGTAATACAGATATCCTGCGGTATCGTATATGATCTTGCAGTGAATCTCTATATTGTGATACCATTCTTATCCACTCTGATATTATGATATCATAAGTTAACTCTGAGTCCCACACCTGATACTTTTTTGTGACTATAATTGATGTTTGTGACCATAGGCAGCGTACCGGATGTTCACCAGCAGCAGCTGTGTGAAGCACATGATCCTGAAGGTACGTCGTGATGCCAGAAACTTTGAGCGCTACCAACATAACAGGGACCTTGTGGTCTTCCTCAACAAGTTTTCAGATACTCAGCTGGAGCTGCCAAGGGGCTGGGAAATCAAAACCGACCCCCAGGGCAAGGTAGGACAGCTCACACACGTAAATGCCTTTTCAGCAAATATCAGTACCTGTTAGTCAGCAATTCCTCATGCTCAGAAGTGCTAGTGAAGTGATGTTTAAATGTTCTGGTTTAACCTTTTTGACCATCATGCGTTAGTAAAGTCACATACTGTCTATGTTTTTATTATACAATTTAAAAAAACAGGGCCTACTAGAGTTTTATAATGTATTTAAAAATGAATAAATGTTTATTTCTCATTTTTATAACACATTGCAGAGTTTTAATGGATATGATATTGAAGGCACTGAAAGGAAGATGTTCCGTGTAAGATTGTTTCTTCTTGGCTTCTTTTTCCATGCCATAAATTTAAAGACACAACACCCTCAACTTTTGGGTGACCACTATTGATCTCAAGGTGATTGCACAGGTCGCCTGGTGAGAAGTACCCTGTCTCCAAACAATTGCGGTCTGAATCGGACTGACTGCAATCACTCTGACTCAACTGTTTGTATTCTGCTTATATTCCTATATAAAAGCAAGGTTGCAGAGTGCTTATATCATTTTGCAGTTGAATTGCCATCCTGCAGCGACTATGTCACTGTTTGTAGAGGAATCTGTTTCAGATCTGAGATTCTGGCTGGACTCTGAATGTTTGGGTCAAATTTGACGACTTTTCCTGAAGTGACCAAAAACTAAATAAAAATTAAAATATTTGAACTGTTGTACAGGTGCTACAAATTTGACCCATATGTATTGAGATGGATTTTAGAGCCATCAGAATGGGTCATATCAAGGAAAATGGTAGTTTTAGGGAATCTTGAAAATGTGAAACTGTGCATGCCATGTCTTTATGTACTTTTTATGGGCCAATGGCGACAGAGTTCAGAAGGACCTTCATAAGAACTCTTTTTTTCCACCACATGGTAGTTATGTGGATTTTTTTAATGATATAGCAGTGAGGACAGCGTTTTAAAGTTGTAATGGTTATACATGGTTATATAATAAATCAAACCGTTCCAGAATGTTCTTGCCATTTTCACTTTCAATAAAATATATTTAACTCATTATGGCTGTTATGTCTTAGGTAAAGCAGGACATGATATTCTGTGATAATAGATGGATTTTCTTCAAAAACAAGTGTTATAAAACCTAAAAAATGCACTACTTTCTAAAACATTAAAGGATTAATCATCCATTTATTAATGCCAGATAAACTATTTAGACAATATAAATATCTTAATAGTTCAGTAGTTCATAATTTGGTATAAACACTTATTATGAGGTGAAAACTGACCTGGACTGCACTGTTAAGGCATGAAATATGAACAGTATGTAAGAGCCAATGTGAATTTCTGTGTATGTAGATGGCAACAAGTTTGCGATTTTCATATTATCACAAACAGATTGTATGTAATTGCCAACTTGACCCATTCAAATTCAAACTGATAGCAGACTGTCGTATTGCCATTTTATATCTTGACACACCAAAGTCGCTTTGAAGACAGCAACTGACTGTGAGTGATCACAGACAGCGAGATCACAAGTTCATTGCACACAGTTACAATAATTTAGGTTTTCCCTTATGTGACTGTATTCATTAGACTACAGTGCATCAAGCTGCAATGTATTGCCTTTGGACTTGTGGTCAAGTTTTATTTATTTATTTTTCATTAGGACTGCCATCTAGAGTTGGAACCTCTAATTTTGAATGTTTAACAAAATGTTCTTTAGCAAGCAAATGTCTGCAACTATATGAAAGTTCATTAATGCTTTCAAGAAATATTAAAGGATGTTTCCTTTACTACTATGAGATGTATTTGGAGCTATAGCAGTGATTCCAAACACCAGTGCATTGCATTAAACGGTCTGTGATAAGTGGCAGCAGCAGATTAGCCTGTACATAAGCAGAGTACAGGAAAATATTATCAGTTTTTTTATTTGTTTTTTTTGAGCTGTGAACTGGAATGTATTTATTCATTTCAGTTGAATTTATTTATACATGTGTCATGCTAACACAGCGGGTAATTTAAAACCTGTTTTACACACTGTACTGTATGTTTCAGTCCTTTTTTGTCTGTCTTAGTCTTTCTTTGTAGATCATAACAGCCGAGCCACGACCTTTATCGACCCTCGGATACCTCTGCAGAATGGCCGGCTGCCTGGTCATCTCGCCCACAAACAGCACCTGCAGAGACTACGCAGCTACAGCGCCGGGGAGGTACTCTAACCCATCTGCACTGTCAGTTTAAAAATACTCAAAGTTACGAGTTACTTTTAAATCACATGCAGTTCCTTTCCTGAAAGACCACTCTGAATTCTGCACCCTTACTGTGTGAGAAGATTGTAAATGTAACACGATTCTTAAGTCTCTATTGCTAAGTCACTTCATTTTTTTTAATTAAGATTAAGAAGATCTTCAGAACACTTGACTCAGCTTTATCCAAATCTGCCTTTTTAATTACGCTCTATATCATGTCTAATTTGTGAAAAACCTATAAAAGTCTTGATTTCAAAGCTTTTTAAAGTCCGACAAGAGAAGTAAAACTAAACACAGTACACAAGAGACTAATGGTACCAAAATAAAACAGGAAGTGAGGAGCAATAACTATCAGGGAAACACAGACAGAACTGAGCTGAACATAGGGGAGATGACATAGGAGAAAGCAGGAAAACACTAAGGTGAAAACCTAAACAATAAGTAAACTAAGAATTCAAATGTAGATATTTAATAATAAACAGAATTTGAAAGACCAAAAACACAAAACACTGGGTCAAACACCCAGGACCATGACAAATACCTAAAACATGATAACTCTCCGTATTCTGATGAAACTATAGTTAGTCCTGGGAAAGAGATATTTGTGTGCCCTAAATATATCAAAATATCATCTGCAAAAAGTGCTAATTTTTGCTTCCTTTGAGCCACTGTAATTCCATAAAACTTTTTTTCATTTTTTTTCTGTAAAATTGCAAAGAGCAATAGAGACATGAGACAGCCCGGCTGGCATCCTCACTCGAGTTCAAAACATGTTAATAGTCTACCATTGATCCTTATCTTAGCTGTTGGTTTGTTGTGTAATGCCTGTATAATGAAATTGTCATAAAAGTTAAATTTGGACAAAACTTTATACAAAAAGGACCGGTCGACAGAGTCAAAGGTTTTTTTTTTATGGATCTAACCCCAAAATGACAACCTCCTTGCTCTACTTTGTGTGCTGAATTATGTATTATTATGTAGTGTACTCCTAATATTTTCTTGCGTCTGTCTTTTTCTTCTGAATCCTGTTTGATCTTAATGAGTATCTGGAAGTATCTTTTCCAATCTTCTAACTATAATTGAAGGAAATAGCTTATAGTCCTGATTCAGAACACTGACTGGTCTATAATTAGAGCAGTCCAACTTATCCTTCCCATCCTTTGGTATACCTGCAATGAATACTTCTCTCTGGGAGGGGGGAGTTACACCAGTCTTAAGGACACAAATGTTTTCAGTAACAGACGAGTTCACGGTTGTTTAAAAGTTTTATACCCTTCGGCTGTATATCCATCTGATCATGAAGCTTTATTACATTTACACCTAATGATTGCTTTCTCCAGTTCTTCAGTTTCTATATTTCCAATAACCTCTCATTTGGTAATTCAGAAAGTTTAGGAAGGTTAAGTTTATCTAATAGAGATTTTGACTCCTGGTCTCCCTTATGGTGTTTTTGGGAGTAGAAATTTCTGTAATATTTTTCGAAGCATTTGAAAAATTTCTAAAGAATATAAATCATTTGATTCTTTATTTCTTTAAGTTGTATTGCGTTTATGGTCTCAAGAGTTTTTAGTTCTGTTTCTAATTCATTTAATTGCATTTTTTTTTCAGAAGTTTCTTTTGAAGTGACATTTTTGCTAGAATCTTCACCCTCACTACTTCTTTGCAGGCGTCCCACACCATTAGGAGTGGCTTCTCCAATGTGATTTTCTTCCAAGAACCTGTGAATTTTTCCCTCCAGTTCATATTTCATTGGTCCTTTCAGTACATTTGAGTTCAGTCTCCATGTAAATGCATTACTGTTGTTTTGAATTACCAAATACATATTAACTGGACTGTGAGAGATCCATTACTCATATTTGGCATGACCCTATTCTCCCAATATTCTTATTAAACATTAAAAAAAGTTGAATCTAGAGTAGGATGAGTGAGATGTTGAGAAGAAAATATATTCTCTAACTTTAGGATTAAATTCCCACGACACATCACAGATTTCCATTTCCTCAAGCACTGCCCTCATTTTTCTGCTCACAGCATTATTCTGGTGATGAGAAATACCTGATGCATCCCAGCATGGGTTCTGATTAAAGTCAGTTAAAGTCTCCTGCAGTTACAAGTTAAAACTTGTGGTTTGGTTATCATTAAGTCATTAACTCTGCTGAACGTATATGCTCTCTGGAGGAGCATATATGTTTTCTCGAAGAAAATCAATCAGCTCTCAAAAGATTGTTTGCAAGCTAGCCATGTCGTTAGCTTCCTGTTGGCCCTCTGTTTCCTAATGGCTGTCATTATCAGGGTCAGACTCTCCAGCTGCTATGGGCCATCCTTTAATCTGTGAGACCTTCTTTTGTCATCCTTTAGGCAAAGTATCAATGCCTTTTGAATATCACATAACCAAGAGTTAAAATATACCTATATAAAATGGCATTTTTAAGTAGGGATTAAAGAGCTGTTGTGTTAAGTTGTTTCTGTCATGGCCACCAAACTGGAAGGCAGGATTGGACAGTTTTAAGTCAACCTAAACCTAAAGGTTTATGAGAATACATGTAATGCATTCAACACAACTTATGGATGCAGGCCATGAATTGAAGTCTTGTCTAACTCAAATAGTCAACAAAATGCTGTTCCAAAAAGGTGGTCTTTTGGCTCTTATAATGTTATGTGTAATATATAATGTCAGTTAATCATTGTTGAGATGCCACATGAATCCATGAACACCAACTATTTGACGTAGGGTAAGATGAACCACGAGCTCAGTCTAAGGCTCTGGCTCATTTTGCTGATATAACTTTAAACATAGCTTTTGATGTGAGACTGATTAAACCTGTGATGCCAAAAAGCTTTCTGTGGAAAAAATGTGCCACCTCTTCATATACTAGGTGTTTTTTTTCCACAGCAAAATAAAAAATGAACATGTTTAAAACATGACTGTTGAGCCGCTTCATAAAAATTCTGTACGTTTTCCTGGAAACAGGCAGTGTGTCATCTTACTTACTGGATAATCTTACTCTCTTACTTGCTAAGAGTAACAAAGATTAATCCCACATTAAAGTCTTTATGCTTTAATGTAAAAGTAAGCCATAGCTAGCTTTTTCAGTATCGGCAAAAATACTGTCTGACTCAAACAAAAAAAAAAAAAACACCACTGTACCACCACATTATCATGTGTTATCCACTGGTAGCAGATAACAATATATACTCTTTAAAGGACCAAAAAGGTCAATTTTTGTAGTATTAAAATGAGGGTCTTGACCCTCTGGAAACAAGCCAGAAGGTACAAACCACACAGATGCACATACCCCCTGTTAAGGGTACAGCAGCAGAAACTTAGGTGGCAAAAAAGGTATAATAAGGTTCTTTTTCTAAGAGTTCAGAGCACCCTGCTCAACTTCAGTGGAGGAGAAACATGGACCTGTCTTCTCTAGTCAAGTCAGAGCAGGAGATAAATGAAAAATGGTCATTTAGTTTTGAGCAGCCGTCACTGAAAAGTATGCCTTATGTGGTTGGTGTTTCAGGCCTCTGATGTGTCCAGGAGCCGAGGGGCTTCTCTGATGGCCAGGCCAGGAAACAGCCTGGTGGCTGCTATACGAAGTCAGCATTATGCTGACTCACAGCAACTGAGCACTCCATGTAAGCTCTGTTACCATAATTTAATTTTTTTTTTTTAAAGCCACTACCAGTGACACAAGGCACATTGTTTGTATTCTTACGAATAACCTTTTGATGATTCAGTTCTTTTATTGTGTTTATGTCCGACTGCTTCTCTCACCAGCTTACAATGACAAGATAGTGGCATTTCTTCGACAGCCAAACATATTTGACTTGTTGCAGGAGCGACAGCCCAGCCTGAGTAGGAACCATCCACTGAGGTAGGCATTTTCCTCAGAGGACTGCTTCTGACATAAAAACATCCACCTGATGCTAATGGCACACTTCAACAATTAGTCAGAGAGGGGCTGTTTTACGACTCAGTATTTTATGAGCTCTCTGAGCTTGGTAGGGCCCCTTCTATTGCAAATTAGAGAAAGAATGAAGAGCACTATATACAGTTAGGTCATTAAGTATATGAACATTGACACACTTTTTTTTTTTTTTTTTTTTTTTTTTTTCCCCCCTCTCCTT
>VUQS01074000.1:0-15856 GCA_015108495.1 Heterochromis multidens
TGTTTGTGTATTTGTGTGTGTGTATGTTTGTGTGTGTGTGTGTGTGTGTGTGTGTGTTTGTGTGTCTGTGTGTGTGTGTGTGTGTGTGTGTGTGTGTGTGCGAATGTTAGTCAAGGCGTTTAGGTGTAGAAAAAAGCACTTGTATGAGTGTGGGTATGGTTTGGTAGTAAAAAGTTTTTTTAGTGCTCAGTTGGAGTAGAAAAGCACTATATAAGTACCAGTCCATTTACTTTCTGTGTGGAGTTTGCATGTTCTTCCTGTGGCAGGGTGGGTACTCTCTGGGTACTGTGGCTTCCTCCCACAGTCCAATGACATGCATGTTATGTTAAATGGTGATTCTAAATTGTGAATGTCAGTTTGTAGTTGTCTGTCTCTGTGTGGTAGCCCTGTAACAGCTGGAATAGGCTCTAGTCTTCCATTTTTTTATTCTGAATTAGATAAGTGGAAGAAGTGGATGGATGGCTGGATGGATGGATGGTCTTGAGCTGTTCCTGTAGAAACAACAAAGTCCCAGGTTATCATGACAACAAAGATCGCCACCTTGAGCTTTGTTTAAACCCTGCTTGTGTGTTTATTATCTCATAGCAGAAATATTTGGTTGGACACACAATTTCCACTACAGTTAAATAGCAAATTGGTTTTTTTTTAAACTGATCAGCAATCTTCTTTGGCTTCAAAAGTAACAAATGGACCCAGATGAGAATTAGTGGCTTAAAAGAATAGTTAATCATTTACAGAAACATGTCCATGGCTTAGATAAGACAATCAGTGTAGAGCCAGCTGCAATGATTAGTCAATTTATCAATTAGTTGGTAGTAAAGTATGTGATAGTAAACTGAAGTCTTGGATAAAGCATTTTATGACACTTTATAGACATAACAGTTAAATGATTAATCAAGTAAAGGGTGGGCAGATAATTGCTTAAAAGCTGCAGTCCTGGATCAATAACATTCTTATATCTGTATAACAAATATGAGTCAAATGGAATTGAATCCTAAAACATGTCAGCATCTGGTGTTCACTTGTGGGTCATCTCAGCCTCTTTTTACCAAATTGGGATTGTTTTGAATCCCAATTTGTAATCTGACTGAGATGGTGGTGAGTGTAAACCAGGTGCTCAGGTTTTAGGTGAGATATCAAATAGCACATGATAAAACATTTCCTCCTTCTCCCTAAACAAACACTTAACTTTGTGACTTCATGTCAGTAGCGTTGAGTCGACTTCCTACATAAACATACAGTAGACTGTGATCACTTAAGTGCTGTATGAGCCTCACACTCGGGTCAGTCACAGGATGCATTAGTAGAGAAGAAGAAGAGAACATTTCAGCATTTTTTTGGTTGTATTTGCTGTACTTTCATTTCCTCGAGGTGACTGGGCACTCATCTCTGCATTTCATTCAGTTTTAATTCTTCGGTTTTAAAGAACGTACAGCTCAGATGTACAGTTGATTATAGTTTGCATAGGTATGGTATAGGTGTCAGCATACTGACCATGCTGACTGGACCATGAAGGAATGGAAGAAGGTGGCCTGGTCTGATGAATCATCAATTTTCTTTTACATCACATGGATGGTCGGATGCGTGTGCGTCGCTTACCTGAGGAACACCTGGCACCAGCATGCACTATGGGAAGAAGGCGAGCCGGCAGAGGCAGCGTGATGGTTTGGGCAATGTTCTGCTGGGAAACCTTGGGTCCTGCCATCCATGTGGATGTTACTTTGACACGTACCACCTACCTAAGCATTGTTGCAGACCATGTACACCCTTTCATGGAAACCGTATTCCCTGATGGCTGTGGCCTCTTTCAGCAGGATAATGCTCCCTGCCACAAAGCAAAAATGGTTCAGGAATGGTTTGAGGAGCACAACAACAATTTTGAGGTGTTGACTTGGCCTCCACATTCCCCAGATCTCAATCCAAATGAACATCTGTGGGATGTGCTGGACAAACAACTCTGATCCATGGAGGGCCCACCTCACAACTTACAGGACTTAAAGGATCTGTTGCTAACATCTTTGTGCAGATACCACAGCACACCTTCAGGGGTCTAGTGTAGTCCATGCCTTGACGAGTCAGGGCTGTTTTGGCAACAAAAGGGGGACCAACACAATATTAGGCAGGTGGTCATAATGTTCTGCCTGATCGGTGTAAGTGTTAAAGACAGGATTTGTCTTTTCAACGACTGCCATCGTCATTGTTAAGGAATCCTGGCTTGGAGTTTGGATGTTCACAGTTTGCAGAGGTTTTCTCTGCCAGCCAAGACTAAAGAGGTATTTCCTGTTTAGATAAAGATTAAACACAATCAAACAATCCATTTTTCATTTTGATTTAGTTTAATTCAACTCTTTCAATTCTGTTAGTCTGTTATATTTGCCTATCCACTATTTGAGCAAAATACCTTAGCCTTAGCTGTGTTTTTAGTGATAACTACTAACACTAACACTAACTACTGATAACACTTTAAACTGATATGCTGAATATTGTAAACATTCTAAACATCAAAAACTGCTGTTCCTAATTACAAACTCAAATAGCTGTCTCCATCCATCCATCCATCCGTTTTCTTCCGCTTATCTGTGTTCAGGAGGAGAGAGATAATCTCTCCGCTGTGTCCTGGGTCTGCAAAACACCTTACTTGGGAAGCGCCCAGGAGGCATCCTATTCAGATATCCAAACCATCTCAGCCAGTTCCTGTCGATATGGGCGAGTAGCCTCCTGAGCCGTCCTGAATGATCGAACTCCTCACCCTATTTCTAAGGGGGAGCACAGACATCCTAGGAAGGAAGCTTATTTTCCGGTTGTGGCCATAGATGAGGGTAGGAACATAGATTGACTGGTAAACCAACAGCTTTGCTTTCACACTCAGTTCTCTCTTTCCCACAGCAGACCAGTACAACATACGCAATGCTGCAGCACTGATCTGTCTGTATCTCCTGTTCCTTTCTTCCCTCAGTCATGTACAAGAACCAGAGATATTTAAACTCTTCCACTTGGGGCAGTAACTAATTCCCAAACCCAGAGTGTGCACGCCACCCTTTTCCAGCTGAGGACCATGGCCTCAGACTTGGAGGTGTTAAGCAGATATTTAATCTTGTTAATTCCATGAATAAACTGGTTCTCTTTTGCTCTAGTCTCTACAGCTGAGGCGTTAGTCATGTTCAGGTAGAGACTCAACCCACCATGTTGAAGCGTTTGGACAGGATCCGGTTCAGAGGACGGCGGGACGAGTTCCTGGATCTGGCCGAGTCGCCCAACACATCCGACACAGAATGCACCGAGGAGGTCGTGATGAAACCTCGCATCTCCATCAGAGAGCCAGAGGAAGTGAGGGAAGCAGAGGGAGAGCAGCAGGGTGATGCTCAGGTGCAGAAACACAAGGAGAAAATCAGTATTTTTCCTTTTTTTTAATGTTATGTTGCTTATGATGTTTGCTGCTGCTCTCTCTAAGGCTGGTCCAGGATCATTTTCTGCAGCTCTGGATGACAGGACAGATTTAAATGAGGTTAAAGGTCACTTAGAAATTGCCTTGTTGGAGAAGCACTACTTGCGTGAGTATTCTATTTTATCTTCATATGTCAAGTTTCATTTTGAAAAAAAAAAACAACCCAATGAGCTTGAACTCAGCAATGCCAGATTTACCTAAAACAATCAGACCAAGAGCCAGGTTGTTTGTCAGGTATCATCCCCCTCACTCAAATGGAGCTTTTAGTGAAAATAATTTTGTCACAATCACATTAAAACAAAGCAGGATTAATTGGAAAAAATAGAGGAAAGTTTTCCATCCATTAGCTGTGCAGAAACTGATGATTCAACATCACAACTCCTCAGTTGTCAGTTCATTATCAGCGTCAAACATCACACAGTACAGTCCCAATAGCACTCTGTAATCTGTCAATATTTGCCCTTTTATGTAACACATACACAGCTATTAATAACCCTGCTGACCTCATTTGACACACATGCACAGATATTTTGGTGAATAAGCCATTTGTGTCCTCCTCCAAAAAAATACTAACAGTATTTATACGAATGAAATGAAAGTTTCAGTCTACTACTTTGTCATGCTTTCTTCCTTTTTGCCATTTCCAGTTTAGCACTTTTAACTTCAGGTGGTTGTCTGTTTCAGAGGAAGAGCTGAGGAAACTTAAAGAGGAGTCCAATGTGGATTCCCTGAGACAGGAGTTAGAAAAGGAGCGCTGCAGACGCATCGAGCTGGAACAGAAGATCAACGATGCCCTCAGATCCAGGTCAGTTATATATTTTAAATAAATAAAGGGAGCCTATTGTATTCATTTTGAGCTCTATGTTTTGTTCTTTGACTCTACTAAAGGCGCTTTGCATGATTCACGGTTCAGAATCAGTTTTTATCGTATACTGGGCTTTGGGGTAGCCCTCAGTTCATCCTCTGTCTGAAAGAATGTTGAACAGCAGTTGGGTGGGGCCACTGTTCTCACAGCCAGAGCTGTGGTGAACATATCAGGTAGGTCTGGAGTTTTTGACTCATGTACTGAAACTCATAACTTGAAACTTTGACCATGTTTCTGCATATGAGAAAACGTATAATGGGACCAATTTAATTTGTTGAGCTGATCTCAAAACAGCTTGCTCACATGGTTTGCTCCTGGACTGACATAGTTTCTACTTGCTTGCAGACTTGAAGACTCACCATCTCAGACACCTAAAGCCCCACCTCCTCCTTCAGCTGCAGGCAGCGGTATGGGTGATCTATGCCCTCTCACTTTTTGTAGATGTTTGAAGTGGGAGAAACAGAATTCATTGAACTGTCCTGTATCATCATCATCTTCACACTCCCTTCTGTTTCTCTCCTCAGACAAACAGAAGGACACTCTGTTTGACACCTTATTGAAATGGCTTTATAATCGATTTGGTGTTTATATCGAAGACTTCCGCTTCCAGCCAGAGGAGATGACAGTGGAGACGGAGGAACCGCTGAGTGCCAAAAGGTAAGAAAAACTGTCTGTGCAGAGACTTCTGAGTACGCAGCAGAATGGTGATTTTAAAGAACTGAAAACTGAACTGATATTTTTATTATCGCATAAACTTAAATTAATTAATGTTTCTCACACACACACACACACACACACACAAACACACACTGCAGGCCTGAACTTTTCAAGGACTTCAGTGAGGGGGGTTATCAGTAGGAAGGTAAAAGTTCAAAATCTATGCACTCCTTCACATTTTCCAAAGCTGTCCAGTGGGCCAGATTGGAGTCTTTGCCAGGCCAATTCTGGCCCCCAGGCCTTATGTTTGACACCCCTGCTTTAGAAAATATTTGAACATAATGCTCCTGAAATTGCACTTTAAGCACTTCATCCCCTCCGTAGATGGGAGGTAGATACAGTACCAGTTCTGCCTTATTGTGGGCGCTAGCTCACCATTGCATTTCACATGACACTGTTAATGTAGAGTCACCAGTTAACCTAACATGTACGTCTCTGGACAATCCACAGGTTGACTGAAAACATGAGACGGCTCAGTAAGTATTTCTTTATCAAATTTAATTTGCATCATTGTCTGGAGACAGTGAGATGTGCATCTGGGTATAGTTTGCATTGGTACAGTAACAGGTCTTGTATTTGCTGTCGATAGAGTTAAACAGAAACATGGGCAAATGAAACAGTGGAGGGCCAAGCATGTCATAAAAATAGTTAGGTTTCCATTTTTTCCTAAATCAAGATTAATTAGATCCTATACAATAAACATTTAAACATCAAAAGCAATGCTTTATGTCACAGCATTAAAAATAGACAATACTGTCCCACATTCTCACGGGTTTGTAATTTGGCCTCTGAACACAATTAGAAAAAATCTAAAAATCAAATACTGAAGATGTGATTGACTTTCAGCTTTAATTCAAGGGGTTAAAAATATTGCAGCTGTTTAGTTATTTAGGCGTTATAGACATTTTTAGAGGCGTTTCATTTTTAGTAGCTCAAAAGTAATTGGACATTTGCATAGATATGGCCTATTTCATTGTTATTTCATAACTATGTAAGGAGATAAAAGGTTTGAATTCAAGAGAACTCTCAAAATGTGCTCCAGAGTATATAAAGAAACAGAAGGGGGACACTGACAGGAATGTTGAGCTGAATTTAATCGATATAATAGCCTTTAATGTTTTAAAAGTTTGAGTTTGAGACAGAATACATGTCTCCTCTTTGTCAGCCTCACATCCCGTTCACAGCTCCAGTACATCTCATATACTAAACCCAGGCCAAATGAATAAACATACAAAAGAGACACCTGAATAGAGCTGATGTTTTCTTTTTCATGATTAATATAGTTGATGTCAGTTGGTCTGCACTTCTATTTCCAGAGCGAGGATTCAGACCCGTTACCAACTTCATGAGGAACCTTTCTGCCTTATCCAGCTGGTACTCCATCTATACGTCAGCCATCGCCTTCATTGTGAGTACACACACACACACACAAACACACACAGAAGATAGATGATCAGCAATCAGTTCTTCTAAAGATGGGTTTTAATGCCTCAAAAATAAACTTCTTTACACCTGTGTGTTCTCCACAGGTCTACATGTATATGGCGTGGAAAGGCTGGGCCATCCCCATGTTCCTGTTCCTCGCCATCCTCCGCCTATCCTTGAATTACCTCATTGCCAAGTTAGTGCAAGCTTTGCCCACTCTCAGCTAGTCACACTGCTAGAATCAGAACCAGACAAAAGTGTTAAATCAGGTCCAGGTTCAGTAGCAAGTATTTGATGTAATATAGGCAAAGTTATACTTGCTCTTTTGTCTCTGATGTTTCTTTTTTTTAACTGTTGGACAAATCTGCTCTTATTTGCTTTAATTTTAGAGTTGTTAGGAAAATGGCCTCAGTAGACCTGATGTCGTGCTAAGTCTAGTGTAAATTCAGCAATAGTTGGCATCTTTTTTACATACTTTTTTCTTATCTAATCAATGCATACATATGTCAGTGTCGTGAATTATGTGTTAAGTGAACAGTCAACTTATTGATCACTGTAAGAATCTGAGAGAGTTAAAGTCCTCATTAGGTGATGACTGGGTCAGAGCACTTCAAAATGAGCAAAACTTGTGCAGAATTGTTGTTGAGTATCTAAATACAGCAGTCTGAGGAGGGACAAACCATGTTGCAGAATGTGTTGAATAACAGCTTGCAACTTGCAGAAATAAAAGGACCCACTTGTGGCATCAAGATCCTCAAATGTGTCTTGATTTTCTTGAGACGCATTTGAGGGCTTTCGGAATCTGTGCATTGATGCGTAAGAACAGTATATTAGGCAGTGAAGGTCATCATATTTTCTTGTATGTTCCCATGATTCTCTTCTCTTAGAGGTTGGAGGATCCAGTGGAGCATCGTACCTGAAGTCTCAGAGCCGGTGGTGAGAAATCTCTCTTTATTCCGGCCCACTCCTCATCTTCAGTCAAGCTCTTGATTTTTTTTTTTTTTTTTCCCCTTCATAATAAGCATTTTATTATGAAATCATCCATACAAAACTGGCCTGATGTCCCAAATAGACACAGGCAACTGCTTCTGATCTGACAGTCTAACACCTCCACCTGCTGCACAAGTTTTGCCATTACAAGTACATTAAAATACAGAAATACTGTCACATAAGTTGTCCTTCGATAACAGCTGCTCAGGATTCTCCCTTTGTTTTTTTAGGAGCCGCCTAAGGAAGACCTGACTGTGTCTGAGAAGTTCCAGCTGGTTCTGGATGTCGCTCAGAAAGCTCAGGTGAAATGTGACAGACAGTGAGAAGCCTTATATCACAAATGATGCTTCCTGACACATTTAATTATTGTTGTTACGTCTGTAACAGAATCTGTTTGGAAAGATGGCCAACATCCTGGAGAAAATAAAGAAGTAAGCTTTTCTACACACAATTTCACATTTTGGGTCAGAAAGAACTGGTGATCCATTTACAGAGGTTCTTAACACTGTGTGTGTGTGTGTCTATGCAGTCTATTCATGTGGGTTCGGCCGGAGTTGACTCAGAAGCTGTACGTTGGTCTGTGGGTGGCCTTCATCTCTTCATGCCTGCTGCCGTACAAACTGCTGGGATTCATCATAGGTAAGAAAAAAGAAAAAAGAAACTTTTATGCTGTCATATTTTTGGAGTTTGGTTATTTTCACAGTAACAGGTGAAAAATTTACCTACTTTAAGGTAAACTGCAGAAAGATAACATTCAAAAAGAATAGGAGAGCAAGCAGAGGAGGTAGAGCAGGTTAGAGGGTGAATGAAGAAAGGGAGAAAGCGTGCATGGATCCAATGTGCAGTAGGTAACACACATGATGCCCCTTTACTAGCGGTGAATGCACTGAAATATTAGCTATACTAATTGCACATCAGCACAATCCAACATCACACAAACCTTGTACTCGGGACCTAGCAGGGTAAAGATCAGCTAATGCATCGGGTATTTGTGTTCTCATGTGTACCATAAAAGGTCAGGACTGCAGTGCATGTGTGAAAACAGCTATATAAAAAAGGCCAGATGTTGTGTGATTGTAAGTGAGGTTTCTTCCTGACCACAGTACATGCTCTGTGTGTGTGCAGATAGTTAAAACGGCACGCAGACCTGTGGCTGTGATACAGATCGCAGCGAAATGTCTAACATTTGAGAAATGTTAATGGGAATGAAAGCGCCTGGTACTTTGGGTGGGAATGCAGCTATCAGCTTCTTCTTTTTTTCTTCTTCCTTCAGCTGGTCCCTCTTGAGGTCATCACAGTAGCTCATCTGTCTCTATCTCACCTTATCCCATGCATCCTCTCCTGTCACCCCAACCCTCTGCATTTCTTGAACATCCTTTGTCCAATATATCCACTATCCTTTCTCTGCACATGTCCAAAGCATCTCAGCCTCGCCTCTCTAACTTTGTCTCCAAACCGCTCATCCTGAGCTGTCCCTCTGATGTACTCATTTCCAATCCTTTCCCTCCTGGTCACTCAGCAAAAATCTTAAAATCTTCAGCTCCACCTCCTGTCTTTTTGTCAGTGCCGCTGTCTCCAAACCATACATCACAGCAGGTCTCACTACCATATTTTAAACCTTCCCTTTCACTCTTGCTGCTGCCTGTCTCCTTCATATTCACACACATTGTATTCTCAACTATTAACAATACTCAAAACTCAAAAAATCATTTTATAAATACTCCAAGTTGAGATGACAAACTCACAGCTCTGACATGTAACTGATGTAATTGTATAATGTAACTGTAGGTCATTTTAGGAAATTTACACAAGCAGCCTGATGATCCCACTGGAGTCCCTCAGACGATAAATAAAAGATTCTTGCCTGCAGAGTGCAGGTGTGAGATTCAGTGTGTCTGATCAAACTCTTCCTCCTCCTCTTCATCCTCAGGTGTATATGCAGGTATCAAGTTCTTCATCATTGACTTCATCTTTAAGAGTTGTCCCAAGCTGAGGCAGCGCTACGACACCCCCTACATCATCTGGACAAATTTACCCACTGACCTGCAGCTGAAAGAGCGCGGCAACACGACGCTGGGCCGACGGGTCAGTCCAAACTCCTGAATACATCCACACACAGAGCTCACAGCGCCGGTCTGAAGTCAGTCTGTGTCAGTGACATGACATAAGGGAACAAACCCTTCAGTACTGAGATCATAGTCTGGTAAAACCAGCACAGACTGGATCAAGTGTGTTACTGGTTCTTACTGGTCTGAGTTGTTGTATTTTTCTCTCCCAGCTGTCTGAGTGTGAACAGGTAGGATTGTGCTCTGTGTGTGTGTTTGTTATATTTACAGTCACAGTGTAGAGGCCCATAGTGTGTGCTGTGGTGAGAGATGTCATCAGATATTTTGACTGACATCACTGGCTGTAACCAATCAGCTGCTGAAGTGATAGCCTGTCTATCTGGTTAAAATCTTTTAGAGTGAGACATCCCGACACCTATTACTACACCTACTAGTAAGATTTTCCCCGCTTTAGATTTAAATGACCCAGTAACCTTTCCTCTAGCTCCACCCTTAGAACAAATGTAGATCAGATCTCCTCTGAATTCATAAGTTTAACTGAGATTTTTAGCACAAATGTTATGATGTACCTCTAGTAAGACCTGATATCAAAGTTCAGGTAAGAATGAATAACGTTTTGTTGTCTTCTTTATCTAATTGTATAATATTTACTACAGCACAGCCAGTTTTTAAGGTAGATAATTTCTGTATATTGTAATGAGAGCTGGGATTTAACCCTAAATCAGCCGCCATGTTCCCCCACCACACTTGAATACAGTGGCCAGTAAGGACATCTCCCCTCCGACTAATCGTGTTTTACATATGTGGCTAAAGATCGGCCACATACATACAACACCAAAGGCGGAGGAGAAGAGAAGTCGTAGGTGTCAGCGTGCCATGCAGGGACATTTAAATTCGTGCCTGCACCTTCAGACTCAAGATATAAAGTATCATACCTGTTTTATATTCGGAGAAGGGGTCCCCTTCACCAAAGAAGCAAAAACGCGAAGGAAAGAGACAACACCACTGACATCTTAATAAAATGTCATCCTCTTCCTCCTCACCTCAAGCCTGATCTCCTGAACTGAAGTCAGGGCTCTAAAACACAAAAACGTGCATAAACATGATAATTTATTCCCGATATTGTCAGTTATTTTCAGCAGATTAGACATGCAACTGTCCATCTCAGGACAGCTGACAAGAGCCAGTTAAACAACAACAGCTGGTTATGCCCTTTAAAAATGACACTTTCCCCCAGATAAACAGTTTGATTATATTTTTACATCGCATGAGAGTTTATTCACTGAGCATCAGAGTTCAACAATGTTGGATCCCCTTCAAAGACAGTTTCACTAACAGTAGCCAACAGTGGCAAAAACAGCAGCATTTATCAACAGAAAAGTTCAGCATATTGTCAACAACTCACCTCAGTATCGCTGTCATTGGACAGAAGTGAGCTTCACTGACTCATCGACTCCTTTCACAAAGTTTTACAGCCTTTTCCAGAGTAAATAAAAGTGGACGCTTCTCACCCGGCATTGAAAGCTGAGGTAAACAGCGGACTGACAGCCAACACAGATAGGGAAAAAGTCCGAGGCGGATCCAGTCTGGAGTCACTTTGCTATCCGAGTACACTCACTACAGATGGCCAGAACAATGGCCAGAATTTTTGAGGTGACTCTGGGGTAAAAACTATTTAACTGACCTATTTTTATTTTACTGATTTATTGCTAAGTGTTGATATTATTCAAATATGTTAAAATGTAGTGTGTACAAAATGTATTTTTTACACAAACAGTAGTAGAAACACACCAGCTGGCTGCGGCCATTATGGGGTACAGTCTAAATTTAATGTTTTTGATCACTCTTGTCTGACTAAAACTTGTTTGTCCTATAACAGCCACGGTAGCTAGGATTACGCACTTGAATTGGGAGGGGTACGAAAACAGAACTCAGTTGACTGCAATCTGCAATCTACTGACATCTAGCAGTGAAAATTTTACAGACTGTAACTTTAACTGCTTAACAAACACCAGGTCACCAGCAAAGCTCTTTGGGGTAGGGTTAGCATTAGGTTGCATTTTATCCACATATTAAAGAAACTAGAATATGTTACATTTCAATCCAGAATAATTACAGTATCACAGGTCTTCTGTTAGACAATGTCTATTTGGCTATGCAAAATAGGTAAAAATTCCATATAAAGGGGTAGATGTGATCTGAACCCCAAACAGGTTGTGAGTGACCTGGTGGATGTTAAGAGGTCAGCTGGAAAGCTTTAGGGTCCTGACCTTTACATGGATGCTGCTTTGACATGTACCAGCCACCTACACAGTGTGCAAACCAAGCACAAACCTCCATAGTTCCTGCACTTCCTGATGACAAAACCTCCCCAGCAGGAGAGTGTACCCCACCATAACTGAGACCCTACTCAGTGATGGCTTGAATCGGGGCAAAGAGTCCAAGGTTGAGACGCGGTTTCCAAGCTTGTTAAATGCTACTCTGCTCAGGCATCTGTAGGAACAGGCCTGATCCAAGGAAGATCCACTCCCAACTCACAGGACTCCACCAAATTCTCCACCAGCATCCCAGTGCCAGACACACATAGAAGTCCTGTGTTCTTGCTCCAGCCTATCACAGTTATTTTGGTAGAACTAGGGCCTAAAAAATGTCAGCGGAGGTGGTTCTAATGTTGCTGATGGATATATCCACGGCTGCACTGAAGTATCCATTTAAAAAGTTTTGTAGGAAAACCTTTTGGGTCTTTACATATAAATCTTGAAAACATAAAAATTAAAACAGCCAGACACATGAAGTCTGTTTTACACAGAATTATGAAAGATAATTATCTCACATTTCCTCTAGTGACACCTCACAGTTAATTATTTTCACTGGAATTTTCAGGTTTTGTTCAAAAGTTATTTTTACAAAATATATATATATTTTAACAAATCCTTTATCAAGTCCTTTCTTCCATCCTAACTGTATTCAGAACAAACTTTTTATTTATGAATATTTTTGTAATCCTTAAGATGTCATTTGGTCATATTGTGGATGTAATGGAAATGTAGGTGAACAATTTTAATGTTGCTGTCAAGATGCTGTCATGAACGCACCTGCAACAGGTGAGCTGTTGACTCAGCTCTGCGTACAGGTGCACAGCAAAAGGCAAAAACAGAGTTTGTACAATTCTAACTAGCTTGGAAGTCAATATTTGGTATGACTGCATTTATTCACAGCCTGAACTCTCTTAGGCAGTTTTCTTGTCATTTCTTTAAGTCATCCTCAGGAATAGTTCTCCAGGCTGCTTAAAGGACATTCAAAGCTCTTCTTTAGATGTTCACTGCCTTCTGTTCTGTTCTCTGTCAAGATGATCCCACACTGCTTCAGTAATGTTAAAGTCTGGCACCTGGGGAGGCCAATCCATGACTGATGGTGTTCACTTGTATGGTTTTTTTCTTTCCAGGTATTCTTTTATTGCATTGGCAGTGTGTTTGGGATTGTTGTCATGCTGAAAAGTTAAGTTGACCAGACACTTTCCAGATGGTATTACATGATGTATCACAGTCTCTCGGGAATTTTCTGTGTTCATAATTCCATCAGTTTTAACAGGATCCCCAACACCACTGGCTAAAATGCAGCCCCAAACCATGACAGAGCCTCCACCGTGCTTTACAGATGACGGTAGACACTCACTGTTGTACCTCTGTCCTAACCTCCTCCGTACATAATGATGATGATTTGAACCAAAAATTAAAAATTTGGATTCATGGGTCCATAAGAATGGTTACCACTGATTTTCAGACCATAATTTGGGATAGCTCAGCCTTTTCTCCCTGTTTCCCTTCCTTAAGAATGGCTTCTTGACAGCCACTGAGACCATTTCTGACAATAACAATAGATGGATTAACTGAAGGTCCAGATGCGTCTCTTAGTTCATGTGTCTGTCAGATACTGTTCATCTACTGTAGATTGTTTTTTAGTAATGCCACTTCCTCTTTTGTCCTCCACTTTTCCATTTTCCTCAAATTATTTTATGTCAAACTTTTATCTTCTGCACTTTTTGTAGATTAAACTAAAGAAATTGGAAAACATTTTGTGTTTTTGCGACAGGCTGCTCGTAACAAAATTCCTAAAGACACAATTTAAAACTGGTTCTTTGCTAAGTTGTCTGTTATGTGTAGACACAACACTGGTTCATCCCTTGATTTAGGTGCCAATTTAATGCTTGAATGATTCATACGTCAGTGTTAGGTGTCTTAACACCCAAAGAAACATCCCTGTGAAAATGGTCATGTACAATGACTGGATTGAAAATGAGACTGAAAAAGCAGCCAATGTTCAAAGAAAAACCTGAAAAGAACTTCAGAAAGACTGGAGAACTTTTGCTCAAGAACACTTTAGTAAGTTCGAAGAAAGTCAGGCTCACTAGAAGCGAAATGTAAAGAATGTAGTGGCTCAGGACTTTTGCACAGCACTGTACATCTGAGTGTGGTGAAGCTTAGGACGCTGCTACTGCTACTGATATTTAAATTCTGTGTCTGCCTCTGTCTACCTGTTCAGGTTATAGCAACGGGGGGCCGAGGCAGCCTCACCGCAGCAGCAGCAGCTCCTGTAGGTGTCAACCGGGATGAGGATGGAGGGCGATACTACAGCACCAAGAGAGGAGCTTTTCATGAGGTGTTTAACCTGCCAGAGAGTGAGCGCCCTCTGACAGGTGAGGAAGGAACTACAGAAGTCTCAATAAGATGTTCTGAAGTGTTTTATTTTTCAGTGTGTGACAAAATATCCTGACCTACCTTCTGTTCATCTAAGCTGAGTTTTTGAATACAGCTTTTGCAATATTTAAGTACAAGTAGGAAAATTAATTATTGGGTAATCCTTTCAGTTTAGTGTGAAGTGTTGGACAGACCAGCATTCTCTGTGGGTCTTATACTGTGTAGTAGATTCAGAAAGGATTCAAACCCCTTCAGTTTTTGTATACAATATTTTTTATTGTAAATGTAAACTGATAAACTTGACATTTATGCCCACCAGTGTACACTCAATACCTAAAATTGAAAAAAATTTAAAAACAAATAAGAAAAGAGTTTTACAAATGCATAAAAGAATCTAAAACTGAATTCTCTAATCTCTAATGTAGTCAGTACTTTTATAGAAATGCCTTTGGCTGCAATTGCAGCTTTGAGGGCTTCTTGAATAAGTCTGCATACCTAGATTTGGACACTTCCACCTTTCAGATCCTCCCAAGCCCTGTTCAATTACATGGATTACCTCTGAATTTCTGTCTCCAGGTTCACCATCACAGATCTTCTGTGGGATTTACATACAGGGGTTAGACAGCGAGAGACTTGTCCTGAAGCCACTCAAGTGTTGTTTTGACTGTTTGCTTCAGGTCATTGTTGTACTGAAAGGTGAACACTCCCTGCAGTTTCAGGTTGCTGCACTCTGGAGAAGGGTTTCTTCAAGAATCTCTCTGAATTTGACTTAATTTATCCTTCCCTCAGCTGTGACCAGTCTCCCTATCCCAGGAATCTAGTACCACAGTGCTCCACTGTAGGGATGGAATTAACCAGAAGAAGAAATCTTAAGCTCCATGGACACCCCATGGAGCTTAGATTTCTGCCTAATGAGATTAGTTTTTGTCTTATTGGGCCAGAGAAAAGTCCTGTAAATGCCATTTGATTCTACAACATGTTCTGGTACTTTCAGACTTCTTCCTCTTCTTCTGCTGACTGCTCCCTTTAGGGGGCGCCACAGCAGATCATCTGCCTACATCTCACCCTATCCCTAGTATTCTCTTCTCTCACCATCACTCTGCATGTTGTCTTTCACTACATCCATGAACTTTCTCCATGGTCTTCCTTTTTCCCTCCTGCCTGGCAGCTCCATATTCAGCATCCTTTATCCAGTATATCCACTATCCCTCCTGTGCACATGTCCAAACCATCTCAGCCTTGCCTCTCTACCTTTGTCTACAAAGTGCTCAACCTGAGCTGTCCCTCTGATGTACTCATTTCCAATCCTGTCCATCCTGGTCACTCTCAGCAAAAATCTTAAAATATTCAACTCTGCCACCTCCAGCTCCGCCTCCTCCTTTCACTGTTGCTGCTATTCTTCTGTTACAAATCACACCTGACACTCGTCTCTTCCCACTTCTTCATCTCACTTGTGCACTTGTTCATTCCTTGCACCTTCACCATTCCCCCTGTCTCCCTTTCATTCACATACATGTTGATTTCATCTTGCTTCTACTGACTTTCATTCCTCTTCTCTCCAGTGCATACCTCCACCTCTCCAGGCTCTCTTTCACCTCCCTACTCTCACTATAGATCACATTGTCGTCTGCAAACATCATAGTCCACGGAG
>VUQS01074001.1:0-14952 GCA_015108495.1 Heterochromis multidens
GCCGCTGGACAACAGGGCCTGAGGAACGTGATGAGCAAAGTCATCGCTGACCTTGATGCCAGCTACAAAGAGCTCGGCTTCACAGGCTGAGGCAGACATCCTATTCTTCATACAGAGCTGAAGACATGTAAAATATCCATGTGCAAGTAATTTGTAGGAAAATGGAAAACCTCAGTAATCTGTATGTTATACTTTTTGCAATCAGACTATTCAAAGCAGCTTGTATTGCAAGATTACTGTACTCTACTGCTTTAGACTTTCAGTGTCACTCGAATTAACAGCTTCATGCTTCAGCTAAATGAAATTCTTGATCTGCATTCTTGAAGTTGGAAACTCAATATGCTGACATCACTCATAACAATAAAACTCTCTGCACTACTTTGTCCATTTTAGTTTTTCCTTATACACTTATTTTCCTAAGTGATGGGATGTAGTTAAATAATGGCTAGGCAAGCTGTTTGTGAAAACAAGGATGTCTACATGAGACTGATTGGAAAGTCAACTGAGGACACTTATCAGACAGTCTTGATAAGAATCAAGCAAAGAATAAAACCCTTAGTGTTGGCATGTGTGCCCATGGTCTCAAACGGCACAGCCAAAAAAACCCCAACTCATTCAGTATTGTCAGCCTCACACAGGGTATTATCTTTCAGACTCTTTTCACTTTTGGCTACATGAGCCATGTGAACAGGATGAGACAAAGACTTTAGCAGTTGCTCACACAGGGAGCTATTAGGAGCTATCACCTGATCTGTGGACGTGACGAGTTGAGTCCCTCATAAGCAGCTTTGGGACCTCATTACTTCAACTTCCTGTGAACGGCTGAAACTGTTTTCAAGAGATAATGCTCTTCCTTTCTCCCCATCCCTAGGTTGAATGTCACCCTTACTGCTCAGAAAACAACCCTCAGCTCTTCTCACACTAGAGTACAATTGCACAGGAGTTAAGATACAAACTTTCAGCTCCTAATCACCTTATGAGCATTGCTCCAGTAGACAAAGTCCAGAACAGACAATGGGATCAAGTTTTTCCACACAAAGCCAAAATCAAATGTTTCCCAAACAGGTTAAATTCAAGATTGAACAAGGGGCCACCTGGAACTGAAAAGTGAAGCCAATGCAAAATAAACAGTGGCAGCCAAACAGCCACCATAGCAAATCTTAAAAAATGCACTCCAGACACCAGTGTCCATCCTTTAGTCTGGTTTTCAATGCACTACAGATAGCTGATAATCAGATTAAAGTGTTTTCAGGCCATAGAAACTGATAAAATACACCCACTGGCCACTTTATTAGGTATAACTGCTCACTACTGCAAATATCTAATCAGCCAGTCACGAGGTAGCAATTCAATGAATTTAAGTATATAGACATGGTCAAGAAAACCTGCTCTGAGTATATGAAAGGTGACTTAAGAGACATGGTTGTTGGAGCCAGACGGGCTGGTCTGATTATTTCAGAAACTGCTGATCTACTGGGATTTACCCACACAACTGGTGGGCATTTTTCAGTGCTGCATGAATTGCAACCTAACATTTGAGTCAGTGGCATCAAAGTTGTCCTCAGATGCCTTAAATACTTAGACTTGTCACTATTTGCACATTTTCCACATTTTGCCTGAATAAGAAGTGGAAATGGTTGAGCCATCAACTCTGTTTGAGAATGTGAAAAACAGCCAAGAGGGTCAAAGATAACAGCCTTATCACTGACATATCTCAGTCCCACTGACTCCTTGTTGTCCTTCCCGTTCCTGACTTGATGCCAAAACAGTGTTTGGTTAACTTCCATGACGGATGATGATAACCTATTATTAGTGAGTGTGTTAGTGCACGCATGCAGACGTGACATCAGGCACAGTGCCTCTGGCCGCATATCTGTGTGGGACACCTCTGCCTCCCTGGCTCCTCCCCCTCTAAGCAGCTGTTGACTGAACTGAGGTCAAATGCTTTTCCACATGACAATAGTCTTAGGTTACTTGTCTATTTAGTGGCACACAAGACAAGTTTTTTCACGTAATTTCACCAGCCTGGTTCTCAACTTGTAGTAAAGATGGGAACGGGGCTGCTGCCTGACGACAGTTATTCTTCTATTATTGTCATTGTCACTATTCCTTTTAAGACTTTTTGTTTTGATGGCTGGCTGTTTAGAAAACCCATGGAATGAAAAAAAAAGATTTTTGCAATGTCAAATGCATCACTTAACACATACAAAAAAAGTGCAAAAAAAAAAGATTACACCTAACATTTTAAACAAGAAGCACTCTGAGAGACAAACATCCGCCAAGGCAGCTCACTCTGGGCAGTATTTACTCTTAAGAGAATGGTATTGTATTTTGTATATATTCATTTTGTTTTCTTTGTTCTTTAAAAAGAAAAAAGAAAGAACTGGTATGGTATGCTTTAAGAAGTTTTGTAGTGCAGGAAAAACAAGTGCAAAGTGCATGCTTTTTTTATTTGGTCTGTTGAAACCCATTTTAATATACTTGACATCATTTTGAGTATAATTATCCTTATTATTTTTATGTGGCTATACACGTGTCACATTCATTTCATTTCATCAAGTGAAAAACATTTTTAATGACAAGTTTGTTTTGTTTTCCAAAAAAATAATTATTCAGAAAAATTGTACATGTAATTCTTATGTACTTAAACAATTATAACCTGTTACTGTAATGTATGTAACAAAGTCATAATGAAATTAATCAACTATACTCAAAAAGTATCCCATGCCAATATGTTCTTGTCAGTCTGTAAACCTATTGTTATTTTAAATGGCTCTACATTATTATCACTTTGACCTTCAGATCAATCTATTGACCTTGAAGGAGATGTCAGAGGTCAAATGTGACATATTTTAAATCTTTATACGGTACTTTCTATATGTTGACAATATACACCACACTTGTAAGAATCATAGTTTCTAAGTTTTAAGGCTTTTTGTCAATTTTTCGACCAATAAATCATTAAGTTGACCTTGAAGACTTTGGTGGATCTAAGCCAAATTTTAATGGATTGTTAACATGACCCCACTCTACACAGCCCCCTGCAACCCCCCAAAATGGATAAGCAGTTGAAAAAATGGATGAACTTCTAGGCTTTTGCACATTTATGTCAGTTAATGTAATCTTGTCATGTGAAAAAACAAAAATCACTTTAAAAAAAACTCCAAGACTGGCTTCATAAATATCCTTTTCTCAAAAGTGTAACCAAGATAAACAGTCAGGTATGTTGATTATTTTAATGTTAAACATATTTCAGCATGGCATCCACAGTTTTTAATTAAAATGGGTCACACAGATGATTCAAATAGCTGTAAAAACACACTCTACACACACAAAGCATACTGCACTTCTTCTAATTTTATACACTGTGCAATACCAAAATGTTCTGCAGGTTTGAATGAACCCGTGAAGCAACATGATATTCAACTACAGCAGCGGGAATGGGCATTAGTAGAATTATGTAAATCCCTGCACTTTCACACACGTGTTTACGATGTGGCAGATTAGACAGCTGCTCAGGCTGAAGGTGGGTGGGCTGCACTGAATTACCAAACTTCATTTCTAATGTCTCACCCTCTCTGCTGTAACAACACTAACCACAGGGATGCACCTACAGGGTACGGAGAAGTGGTCCATTTAGCTATAATAATTGATACCACTTTTGTGGATGTACTACATGTGCCGTTTATAACTGGTGAATACATAAAAAACAATTTTAGTCCATTAGGTGCCTGTTAAACCTTATGGTTTAACAGTAATGAGTTAAAAACCTCTCAAACAGTAATAGTTATATCATGTTGATTTCATTACACTGGTCTACAAATATATTTTTTGTTTGCTACTGGGAACCTCAAACCAGCTTTTATCTAGTTTTTAACACTGATTTCAGATATGAAATTCAATTTAAGTTTGTAATATATTAACACAACGTCTAGAATTTTAACTAAACTTAGCACAGATAGTAAGGAAATGTATGTTTGGTTGACTATTTCTTTGTTGTAACAATGCTTCTTGGCCATAAATATTGTGCTGTTGGAAAGCCTGTTTATTTCCCTTAAATGGTGCCACATTTCGAAGGAAAATGTAAAAAAATTGTGGGTTGAGCAGCAGAGTTGAGTATGTGGGTTGCACCCATGAAAAACTTGCTAAACAGCTTATTCTGCTATCAACTCTTGTTTTGAGCTTCTGGTACGCCTGGTGCCACCAATCAGGTGCCTGATTGGTGCCTGATTAGCAGCACCTGTGAGCAGGGGCCCTGCTACAGCGGTCAGTTGGTGTCTGCTCCAAGCATGCCACGTTTTACTGATCTGAATAGGGCCTGTGCCACAGGGCAACTTCAAGCTGGTGTTCCGCAAAACCAAGTTGCAGCATTAATTGGAGTGAGCCCTACTACCATCTCCAAATTGAAGGCTAAGTTCCATATAACGGGGGATGACAGAGACAGGCTGCCTAGTGGGTGTCCCAAGAAGATGACACCACAACAAGACTGTTTCCTCATCCTGTCAGCACTTAGGAACTATAGGCACTCTTCTACAAATTTGCAGTCAAGGTTTGCAGGACAATATGGCCAACGGCTCTCTACCCAAACAACCCGGACCAGACTGCACACAGCCGGTCTCATAGGGCTGCCATGACTGCCCTTCACCGTTAGGCCCGTTTCCGCTGGTGTCGGCAAATGTGCACTGGAACCTGAATATGTGGAGGAACGTTATGTTCAGCGATGAGTCCAGATTCTGTATACGGCAGTTGGATTGTAGGGTCAAAGTGTGGAGAAGACACAGAATGCTATGCTGATTGCCTCCAAGATGACAACGCTCGCCCCCACAGAGCGGGGTTTATCAGAGACTACCTCCAGAATTTGGCAGTGGAGAGGATGGAATGACCTGCCTGCAGTCCTGACCTCAACCCCACTGAACACTTGTGGGATCAGCTTGGGTGTGCTGTTTGTGCCAGAGTGACCAACATAGCCACATTGGCTGACTTGCTACAAATGCTGGTTGAAGAATGGGATGCCATCCCACAGCAGTGAGTGACCAAGCTGGTGGGTAGCATGAGGAGGAGGTGCCAGGCTGTTGTGGCTGTGTATGATTCTTCTACATGCTGCTGAGCCCCCTGTTTGTTAAATGAAAAAACTGTTAAATTGCCAAAATGTCTTGTTTCTTCATCCAATCCAATAAACGACACCAAACAAGAGTTGATAGCAGAAGAAGCTGTTTGGCATTGGCAGAGAAGATTTGGCGAGTTTTTCATGGACCAAACACAAATTTCCTTACTTTCTGTGCTAAGTTTATTTCACGCCAAAATTGTTTGTGTTTATTCTGAAGATAAACCAGAAGATGATACCAGAGACACGTTAAAGCATATTTCTGTCAATTTAGCTCAAAATAAAACGAGGTCAGCATGCTCAAAAATATTTGAGGCACTTGCTTTTGTGCTGTCTTTGCAAGAACCACCAGTAGTCACCCATCATACTCGGATTAAATTTTCCCTGGTCTTCGGTCGGTCTTCCATCACTTTTATATTTTGATGCTCGCTGAAATCGCCCAGATTTGGGGGGGAAAAATCGAGATGAAAATGTAAAAAGTGCATCTTCGGTGACATTCTGGCACTCATTATTACTGATATGCTTTCAGCATTTCATTCACAAGCTCAGCATAATTCACTGCTCTGTGATTGCATGAATATTTCCCATGCTGCTGATTCAGTTAGCTTCAGTGTCCTTTTGAACTCATTGTCAAGCATCAGTTCACGGATTTCAGGACCAACAAAAAACACCTTCCTTAATTTTGGCTTCACTTTTCTGGATGGCGTTTTCTGGCACAACTTCACCTACTTCCAAGGTCAAAGCTCCAACAACACTTGTAGTATAAAGAACAGCTTTATTGTTTGACCAACACGTTTCGGCCTGTGGCCTTCATCAGGGTCATCACTTTTCTGGAGACCAAACTTATTTCTTAAATGCTGAAACGCATCGCCATTTCACACCGGAACATCATAACTAAAAAAAAAAAAAACAGGATGTGCTAGATGTAAACAGTTTTCAGATTTGGAGTCAGCAAGTGAAATTTGTTAAAGTACAGGTGAAAGAATCCCAGTAGCCAAAATACTTGTTGACCAGTGTTATTTGTTTATACAGGAAACATGTCTCAGTTGATAGCAACTGTCAACACCTGAGCAGAGAGTTTAGGCTTCGTCAGGGTATGAAAGGCACAGGTGAACCAATAACATAAATAACAACTGGATACCATTATGGTGAGGTAGGTCCAGGACTTTGGTTCACAGGTATGATATACTGGGACATACAATAAAAAATGACTGAGATTAAATTGTGTTTATACCTGACATTAACACGTGTCCTAAGTGATCAATCACAAGTGGACAGCTCCAAGCACGACAGCTCATGTTCAGCATTAAGACGAGATCTTGAGTGATCATTTCAGATTGGAGCTCACTTCCACTCTCCACATGCTAATAAACATGTACAGTTAGGTCTATTTTTGGACAATGACAATATTTTTGTGGTTTTGCCTCTTCCACAATGGATTTTTAATCAGTCAAGGTGTGACAAAGATGTAACAAAAGTATTGCATTAACAGTTTAAGAATTACAGCCATTTTTATACACAGTTCCCCATTTTCAGAAGCTCGAAAGTAACTGAACAAACACGATTTTAAATATAAGCATTTTTTAAAATACATGACCCCTAAAGGGAGTAGCTGAAAATCCTTTGTGGTCAATGACCGCCGGAAGTCTTGAACCCATGAACATCACAAGTGCTTGTTTTCCTCCCTTGGGTTGTATTGATAGGCCTTTACTGCAGCTGCCTTCAGTTCCTGCTTGTTTGTGGATCTTTGACATAAGTTTTGTCTTCAATAACTGAAAAGTTGCTCTGTTGGGTTGGGATCAGGTGACTGACTTGGCCATTGAAGAATATCCCATTTCTTTGCCTTGGGAAATTCTTGGGTTGCTTTTGCAGTATGCTTTGGATCAGTATTCATTTACACTGTGAAGCACCGTCTAACCAGGTTTGTAGCATTTGGCTCGATCTGTGCAGAGAGTATAGCCCTGTATACTTCACAATTCATCCTGCTACTTCTATCGACAATCATCAATGAACACAAGCGACCCGGCTCCACTGGCAGCCATACATGCCCATACCATAACATAGCCTCCACCATGTTTGACAGATGATGTCATATGCTTTAAATCATAAGCTGTTTCTCTCCTTCACCATACTTTTCTCTTCCCATAATTATGGTATTCATCTTGGAGTTTGTTTTCATCTGTCCAAATAATTTTTTCTGTCATCATGCACTTTAGTTATCTTCTATGGTCTTTCAGGCCTTTTGGTGTTCCCAAGCTGGCCAGTACATTCATTATTTTTAAGAACCTAGCAGATTGTTGATTTAGCTACTCCCAAGGTTTTTGAACAGGCCTCATATGTCAGTTGTCCAATTACTTTTGAGCCTTTGAAAATGAGGGACTGTGTATAAAAATGGCTGTAATTCCTAAACTGTTACTTCAGTACTTTTGTTAAACCCATTGAACTAAAGCTGAAAGTCTGCACTTCACAATCACTTCATTATTTGAGTTAAAATCCACTGTGGTAGTGTTTAGAGGAAAAATTACCCCAAAAAAAGTGTTATTGTCCAAAAACTAATGGACCTGACTGTAGCATGGTTAGTCTACAAATTGGAAGGTCAGTGGTTCAATCCCTGGCTACTCCAGTCTGCATATTGAAGTATACTGAACCTTGAGTTGCCCCTGAAGCATTTGTGTCTGTGTGTGTGTGTGTGTGTGCGTGAATGATGCTTGTAGTAAAAAGCACTTTGAGTGCTCAGTTAGAGTAGAAAAGGGCTATGTAACTACCAGAACATTTACATTATGTTTGCGTGATCCATTCTTAGTAACTTGTAAAGTTTTCTGCTGCAAAATACAGCAAAAAGCTCCAAATTTATTCTCTGAAATTTTCACATCTTGCAAAGTCAACCAGTGGATCAGGTTTGACCTTCGGTGGGCAATGAACGCATTGGAGAGTAACTTGGGGTTTAGTATCTTTCCCAAGGATACTTTGGCATGCAGACTGGAGGAGCCAGGGATCAAACCACCAACCTTCTGATTAGTAGCTGACCTGCTCTACCTCTTGAGCTACAGCCACCCCAACATCAAAAATGTTTCCATTGAAAAAGTTCATTAGCTTGATCTATATTGGGTCTATTTGTGCAACTTTTTTTTTTTTTAAGTGCTTCAATCCTGGAAGTTTCTTCTGTGAGAAAACAGAAAGTGCAGCTACTATGAGCCAAACCAAAAACAAGTCATTTAAAGTGAAGTACAACAGATCAGTATATAAATGAAAGTCAGCAGTTTGCTGGCATCGTCTCATGACCTTCTGCACATTTTAGGTGCCAACATTTCTCTCAATAAGGGGAAAAAAAGTTTTATTTTTCTTTCTGTATACGATCACGTAAATGCATGAAAGAGCCATGAGAGTCAAAGATATCAGTGTTACTGCTGATATTCTCCAGCCCTAATGATCCTTCGCTGTCCTTCCAGTTCCTGGCTTGACACCATTACAGTGTTTGTCTAACCTGTGTGATAGATAATTGCTGTGATGATAACCTAACTATTAATAGTGTGTGTGTGTGCGTTAGTGCACGCATGCCGATGTGATACCAGACACAGTGCTATTGGTCATACTCTGTGAAGGACACTCCTCTCCTTGGTTCGTACCCCTTTTGAAGTCTGAGCAGCTGCTGAATGGGGCTGAGGTCAAACAGTTGCTGCTAATAAAAACGACAGGTTGTTTCTTCATTTAGTGACAAGCAGGACAAATCTTATTTAAAGACATTCTATATTGTCTAAAGTCAAATGACACTTGATATGTTTTAAAAATGAAACCTTTATTTTTGGAAGCTTGGTTCTGGTATTCTGTTTATATTTTTCATCATATTGCCATTTTTATTTATCTATCTAGTCTTTTATTTCCAAAGATCTTGAGCAACCCCTCATTTCTTTAGATTTTTCTTCAAAGGAGCCAGACTTTCATATCACTTTTTATAGTGGTCTTAAACAATAGTTCAACAACTGGCTGCTTTCAAACCCATTTTCAGTCCAGTCCTTGTACCAGACCACTTTCAGAGGAATGTTTTTGTTTTTTGTTCAAATCGTCAGTATGTACGGAGGTGGTCATGAGAGTTCCAACACTGAGTGTCTTCTGTCATCTGTAAAATACAGTGGAGACTGTCATGGTTTGGGGCTGCAATTCAGCCAGTCGTGTTTGGATCTTGGGAATTATGAATGCATAATAATAACACAGAAGAGTACCGTCACATTTTGATCCACCATGCAATACCATCTGCAAACTGTCTGACTGGCAACAGCTTCATTTTTCAGCATGACAATGAATCCAAACACACTGCCAATGCAGTGAAAGCATACCTGGATAGAAAAACACAATGGAACATTATCAGTCATGGATTGACCTTCCCAGAGCCTGGACCTCAACATTACTGAAGCAGTGTGGGATCATCTTAACTGAGAACAGAACAAAAGGCAGCCAACATTCAAAGAAGAGCTTTGAATGTCCTTCAAGAAGCCTGGAGAACTATTCCTGAAGACTACTTAAAGAAATTACAAGAAAGCTGCCTAAGAGAGTTCAGACTGTGTTGAAGAATAAAGGTGGTCGAACCAAATATTGACTTTCAAGCTTGTTAGAATTATATAAACTCTGTTTTTGCCTCATATACTGTATTTCCATGTATGTTTGCACATTTCAATAAATCACTGCACCTATTTCCCATTTTGCTATCAAAATATGAATGGTAAATGGACTGATTTTTATATAGCACTTCATACAACATGCCTCATTCACCCAAGCACTTTTTCCTATGCTGAAGTGTTTTCTATCTAACATTCACACTCCGATGGACACATTGGAGAGCAACTTGGGGTTAGTATCTTGCCCAAGGATATTTGGCATGCAAACTGGAGCAGCCAAAGATCGAACCACCAAGTTTCCAATTAGTAAATGACCTGTTCTACCTCCTGAGCAACAGTCACCCCTATGAAGAAATGAGGGGTGGCTTTTACTAGTTTTTAAAGCTATTAGACTGCCATATGTTTTATTCATTATTTAATAAATAGGCTAGTTTTAATTGGATTTATTTGCGCAAATGTTGGCAGGATTCAAAGTTTCCCTCCAGTTCACAACTGTTCCGTATTGTTGAGAATTTTTTTTTATTTTAGTTAAAAACATGCTACTAAAGTAATGAAAATCCAAATAATCAAACAAAGCCCACTGCAGAGTATTCACATGGTAAAAGATTTTAATTATTTACAGTTATTAGTAACGTTAAACCCCTTTACACTTATGCTGCATATACAGTCATGTGAAAAAGTTTTCACAGGACAATAACCCTGTGAAAAACTAAGCCTAAGCCTAACCCTTGCTGCTTCCATTGGAATTAAGATGGTAATTAGCAGCCAATCAAATGCACTTGATTAATTGATCATCATCGTGAGCACCTCTATAAAAGCAGAAGTTTTGGCAGTGTGCTGGTCTGGAGCATTCAGATGTGTGTTAACACAATGCTACAATCTTTCCAGGAGTGGACATGCTAGCAAATTCACCCCAAGGTCAGAGTGTGCAATGCTCAGAGAAACTGCAAAAACAAAACAAAACCCAAAAGCAAGAACGTCATCTCAGACTCTACCAGCCTCAGTGAGCATGGTAAAGGTTAAAGTTCATGACGGTACGATTAAGTACGAAAAAGACTGAACAAGTATGGCATGTTGGAAAGGGTTGCCAGAAAAAAACCTCTTATATCGAAAAAGAAAATGGCAGCACAATGTGCAAAGCTGCATCTGAACAAAGCACAAGACTTCTGGAACAATGTCCTTTGGACAGATGAGACCAGAGTGGAGACGTTTGGTCATAAGGCACAGCACCACATTTGGAGAAAACCAAACACAGCATATCAGCACAAACACCTCATACCAACTGGCAAGCACAAAGGTAGAGGCGTGATGATTTGGACGTGTTTTGCAGCCACAGGACCTTGAAATCTTGCAGTCATTGAGTCGACCATGAACTCCTCTAAATATCAAAATATTCTAGAGTCAAATGTGAGGCCATCTGTCCAACAGCTAAAGGTTGGCTGGAACTGAGTCATGCAACAGGACAATGATCCCAACACAGCAACAAACCTACAACAGAATGTCTGGAAAAGAATCAGTGTTGCAATGGTCCAGTCAAAGTCCAGATCTCAACCTGAAATGACATGCTGTGGCGGGACCTTAAGAGAGCTGTCATAAATGAATGCCAGCAAACTTCAATGAACTGATGCAACACTGTAAAGACGAGTGGGCTGAAAGTCCTCCACAATGATGTGAGGGGCTGATAAAGTCATACAGAAAACAATTACTTCATTACTTCTGTTAAAGATGGTTCTACAAGCTATTGAATCATGAGGTGCTTTTCACAGGACTGTACAGATTCCTGTAAAAACTCTCTTTTTCACAACTGTACATATAAAATATACTATAATGGATCATAATTATATACACTTGACAATATTTATTAGGAAAAGGAAACATGTAACTGTGAACATTAACAACTTCTACAAATAAATATAAACATGATAAAGCGGGGGAAGTTATTAGTTCAAAGGAATCAGTCAGTGGACCTAATCAAAGCTTGGCTGGTCGATGTCCAGGGGAAGAGTGCATCGAGTCAGGTTTGACAGGTACAGAGCAGTGGCAATGGGAACAAGACCAGCAGCCACCTTCAGGATGGTCAGCAGCCTCTCTGTAGCACTGGCCACTCCATCTGGAGTCTGTAGGAGAGGGAAGATTACACAAGATGGCTTTTAAAGAAACACAAAAAAAACACTAAAGGAACATTTGGTGTTTTATTGTCAACAGCGTAGAGCCCTCTAAACTACAGAGACACTGAGCTACACAACACGTGTACACAAAAAGATTTCCCAGGGTTCAATTTCAGGCATTTCCCTCATGTCCCCTAATGTGCAATTTCAGCTACATGAATCAGTCAACAAAAAAGTTGCTTAGCCATCATACAACTGAACTGAGAAAAGAAAAAGAAAAACAAAAAAACATCCAGATCAAAACAACCTGTTTCACAAACCTGAAAATGACGACTACAGCAAATACTGGATATTTAATAAAGCCAAATAAATCCTTATGCAAAAGTAATAAATATGTAATTTCGTTCTGCATATATTTCTACAAACAATGTGCTTAAGGTTGCAACAGTGCGCTAGGGATACGTATTGCTTTGCAAACCAAAGCTAGAACCCTCAAGGCCAAAGTTTACTGAGAACATATACTGATATGCAGACCACATTAAAATGTGTGAAGGACTGGATTTGGATTTTAAACATGATTTAAAACATCTTCAGTGTTTGTGACCAAGACTGCTACAAACCTGATCCTCTGCAAACAACAGGGGACAGTGGAGCGATGCAGCCAGCTTTCTGACAGTATCCAGGCGCTCTGTGGGTGCGGAAGCATTACGAGCTACAAAAGATGGAAGCATAAAAGGTCAGCCGGTCAGACACAGAAAAGGTTGAAACTACAACAATGTGTGTTGTGGGTGGTGTTTGACAATAATGTAAAATGTAAACAGTGGTACACAATTTCTGCTTGATTTAATCTTTGCTCATTTTTTCCCTCCTTCCTGTGAATCATGGGACTGGGAAAAAACAAAGAACAAACAAAAAAGAAAGCAACAAAAAAGCACTTAGAAGGATTTTAACCATTGCCATACCATTAGTGACCATGAAGCAGACTTTTCCAAGGAAATATCCAGGGTCCAAATATTTCAAGGACGCTTCTGCTGACTTGAAACTACAACAAAACAAAACAGAATGAATCACTACTACATCATACTGTGTTTTAACAACCTTTGTTTTTACTTACAATGCACAATAAGTTGAACAACATATGTCAGAGTCATGAGGAGCCTATTTCTACATAATGACATCAAGTTTAATGACATTAAACCTCCAAGTCTGAGGTCATGGTTCTCAGCCAGAAAATGGTGGAGTGCTCAGTCCAGGTCAGGGACAAGTTGATGCTCCGAGTAGGGAGGAGTTTAAGTGTTTTGGTGTCTTGTACAAGAGGGAGGGGACAGCAGAGCAAGTTATTGATAGACAGACATTTATACCCTCATCTATGATCATGAACCTTGGTCGTCCCCCCATAAGAGCCAGAGGAGGTGGCTGGGGAGAAGGGAGATCTAGGCTTTTCTGCTCAGACTGGTGCCCCTATTGACCAGACCCTGACAAGCAGCAGAAGATGGATGGATGGATGGATGGATGTTTAATACCAGAGTAAAAGTCTGCAGATGAGTTTTGAAAGTCTGTTTTGGCATCAAGATAAAAAGAGGAAAAAATCTATTTTGATTTAATGACTGGATAGATTGTGTTAACAAGAAGTTTATGTCATGCGCTTAGTTTTCTATTAATTAAATCTCAGAGGGGGGGGAGTTTTATGCCAATTTGTGTGGTTTAAAAATAGCATCTCACTCGTGCCACACTTGTGTAAGGACAACGCACAAACAGAGTCGCTCAGACAAACTAAAGCTGCAATACAGAGCAGATATTTTGCCTGTGTTCAGGTAGCCAGGACACTAAAATATGTCTAAACATGGATTTTTCAATCTTTGTGACCAAGGTTTAGATGGAGTTCAAGTCCAGGTTCCTTTTCAGTAGACACTCACTGAAATCTGTCTCATCAGGTGGGGAAGGCCATCTCACACACATTAAAATCAAATGGAACTCCTGGATCAGTCCTCCGTGGGCCCTGAAGCGGCTTCCCAGGCCTCTGCCATCCTCTGGTGGTGCTGCCAGTTTGTCGTCTTCTTCTTCTGTTAAAACTGGCAGCAGACTCACTTTTTTTGGGGGGGTGGCATGGTGGTGCAGCAAGAAGGTCCTGGGTTCGAATCTAGTCTGGGGCCTTTCTGTGTGGAGTCTGCATGTTCTCTGGAGTACCCGGCTTCCACTCACAGTCCAAAGACATGCATGGGGTTAGGTTAACTGACTGTAGGAGCGAGTGTGAATGGCTGTCTGTCTCTCTGTGTTAGCAACAGACTAGCAAAGGTGTACCCCATGACAGCTAGGACAGGCTCCACCCCCCCCCCGCAACCCTGAATTGGATAAGCAGAAGAAAATGAATGGATGGATGGCTTTAGGAGTTACCTGAGTTCTGAGGTTAGGTTGATGATGAACACAACCAGGTCTATCCTGGGACGGTTCTCATCGTTCTCCATGGGCAGAGGAAGGCTCTTAGCTAGTCTCCTGTTAGGTACAAAAAGAGATGACAATAATGGGACTCCCATCCACCTTTGTTATGCATCCCCTTTGATTATGACACAATTTTATTAGTATTGAAATAATCTCACAACTCAAAGTCGTTGTATAACTGTATAATTCACTGCAGCTGCAGAATAACAGTGAATATTAGTATCAAGCACAACAAGTTCCTCAGGCAAAATTACACAACCATTTAATCATAAAGTCAACGTTACATTACCAGCTGGAAACAAGTGATGACATTTTGCCATGAATATAGTATAAAAGTCCATTTCCCACGTGCATATCTGCTCGTTTATTGTTGATTATCAAAAATGATTTCTTAGTAAATAAACTGATACAGTCATACTGTTTAAACATAAATGTGATGAATGGTACAAAACAAATCTTGTTTCATTGAGAGGATAGCAGATTCTGTTTCCATTTGTGTGCTCCAGCCATTTCCCCTGACAGATCGCAGACTTCAGCAGTTTGCAGGATGAAGCGAGCCTTACTCACACGTTCACAGTGACACTGGTCTCCTCTACCAGAGCATCTGCTAAACTCTGCTGAAATTGCTCCTCACTCTCCACCAGCTGCAGGAAACAAAAACTACTGGTCAGCACAAAATCTGATGATC
>VUQS01074002.1:4886-15147 GCA_015108495.1 Heterochromis multidens
CCTCAAAAGTTGGGATTTATACTCCTACTATTTTTGCTGTCTTGAAATTCTCCCATACATTTTTTAGAGCATCATGTCTCTTTCTTACAGTGTCTCTGCTTGGATCTGAAGTAATACATTAAGTCAAACGCATTTAGTTTTTCAGCTAATTACATTAAGTGAAATTATTAATGTTGCTGTATGTGAACTAGGCCAACTCGTTCACATACAGTGATTCAATGCTCTCCTGCTTATATAGTCTACATTTCCTTCCCTTCATGCTGGAAGTGTGGAATAAACTCCTCTGTCTCTCCTTTGTCAGCAGCACTGTGCACAAGTAGTAAGAGCTTTGTGTCCACTGTCCTGTCTGGGCCACACAGGATGTCTTATGCCCTGTGGATAGTGCCATAGGACTAACCATTTGCAGAAAATAATTTTGTTCTGGAATCACAATCATTGCTTCTTAAGCAGGTCAAGCCAGCAGATCAAAGTCCTAATGGCACAAAAGGTGAGTCAAATTCACATTCAACATTTGGTACCACAGTTCCCCTTTAGAGACTGGATTAGGTGACTGGCTGGGTGTCAGTGGTGTAAGGTTTGACTGCTGGGAGATCCAAGCTCATGTCCCATTGGGACCTTTGTTTTACACTTTGACTCGATAGTTTATGGACTAAAAACTACTTGATTAGGTAGATAAATGCCCACCACTCACCGATTTGTTCCTGGTTGGTGCCAACATTAAACACAGCCCCATAAAACAGCATAGATGTGAGCTGAGGAGGGAGCAGCGGTTCTATGAGGTCGGAAGTCAAATCTAAAAATAAAAATATAAATTAAAATGTACCAAAGTAAAGTGTTCTCTCTCCCTTTATCTCAGACAGTGTTGTCATAAAGCTCCTCGCCTGTTTGCATCCATCCTTAACATTACTGCCATCTTGTGGCCGCAGTCAACTATTGTTGCTGAAAGCTCCGCTTGTTTTGTACTCATTGAAACTGTAGCTGTCTCCATTTTATGGGCATGTCCATCTCCTGTTAACAATGACATGAGCTGGGCAAGCTGAGAGGCCAGCAGCTTTTCTCTGGTGGTTTGCACATGCACATTGTGGACAAACCTCTGGTCTTTGACAGTAAACTGATGGAGACCAGTGTGCGAGGCAAGCTGCTGCTGGCTCTGCTTTCACTGCTCTGAGATCAGTTATGATCTGCACTTTGTGTGGAAACACAGCTAGGATTAGCAAGTAAACAAACTTCAGTAATTTATCATTGTAATTGATGAATTTTCTATTGCTAACCACCTTGGTCGACACGTGTGACGTAAAGAAGTATGAAAAAGTTGTTGATAAATCCTTTAGTACATTAGCAAGGAAAGCTCTGATAATGATGGAGAGGGGACGGTAGCGCCGACCATGTCCGTTCTAATAAAACAGACAAGTTGACCAGGCAGGCTCAACAGCACTTTAGGTTAGCATCTTGAGAAATTATTTGGTTGAATGAATTTACAAAGTTTAACCAGATGTTTTTCCAACACCACACCAAACTAATGAAAGGGGAGAAAACAAAAAAGAAATAAAAGAAGAGAAAGGACTTTGTGTTTGTGTTGGGGAAGATTTATATTTATTTTTTGGACTGCAGAAAAAGGACTGCTTAAAAGAGGAACAATTTTGTTGGTGCTTGTTTTATACAGTGTATCTGGAAAGTATTCACAGCGCTTCACTTGTTCCACATTTTGTCATGTTACAGCCTTATTTCAAAATGGATTAAATGTATTTTTCACCTCAAAACTCAACCAAAATACCCCATAATGGCAAAGTGACAAAAGTTTGCTTGAAATATTTGCAAATTTATTAAAAATAAAAAACAAAAATATAACATGTACATAAGTATTCACAGCCTTTGCTCAGTACTTTTTTGACACACCTTTAGCAACAATTACAGTCTGAAGTCTTTGTGAGTTTGATGCTACAAGGTTGGCACACCAATTTTTGGGAATTTAGTCCATTTTGGAATAAGGCTGCAACATGACAAAATGTGGAACAAGTGCACTATGAATACTTTCTGGATGCACTGTATATGAGAAAAAGAAAAGAAAACCTGAAGTGGACTCTGAGTGGATTCTTGTGTTGAAGGGTTTTTGTTGTGTTGTTGTTTGAATATATTTTTGTTTTGTGATTTTTATTGAAACTGGTGTTGGCTTTGCTTTCATTTAATGTTCAGGGTGACAAGTATCTTCCTGTGCTTACATAATTTGTGTGATTATTTTGGTATTTAAGGGTAAATTTTATCACAAAGTAAAATCTTACATGTCAGGAGAGAGACCTGGCTGCCACCCTAAAAGAAATTTAATAAAAATACCTAAGCAGACCATCACAATGGACAGTTGAACTTTGACCAGCTGGACAAACTTCAGCTCTTCACAGAAACTTCTGGCTGTTCCTAGGTTGAAGCTGAAAACTACAGCTCATTATACTTTTGAAGAGCTCCTTAGCGTTTGAACTCAGCAAGTCATTTTCCACAATTTTCCTACCTCTATCCTATACTGGAATCTTAGATGCAGTAATTGATCCTAAAGCATCTAAATAGAATTGGTTAAAGGAGAAACAACATTAAAAGGTGTGATTTACGGGTTAATAGTCCAGAAGCCTAGACATATAGGAAGTTGAAAACATCTATCAGTTGTTCTCAATAAATAAGATTATAGCAATTATTACAGCATAATTGATGGAAATAATGGCCACAATTTCACAACTACAATTTTCAATAAGGAAAAGATGCTGGCTGTATAACAACTTCTGAACATTCAGAAAGTAATGGATGATGTCTTTCTCATAAATACTTTGGGCTCATGCAGGAACTCTGGAAACCTGGCATGGCCCCCTATCAGATAAGAACAACTTTTTGGTCTCATTGCTTCAAAACGTGTAGTTATAAGTTCCTGTAAAAATAAAAGCATGTAAATTGAGTTTACAGTATTACAGCGATTTGGGCCAGAAAGACCAATACCTATAACCACAAGTAACTGTTTCTCTGTGTTTGATATCAGAGCATCAAGTCCCCTTATTGCAGTCAGATCATCATGGATGCTACAAAGTCAGAGTATCCATCCATTATTCACGGCTGAGCAGCTCTAGCATCTCTCCCTAGAGACCAACTTATCACCAGTCGGTCTCTCAGTTTCAGACTCTGCATTTTCCCTTCAAGTAATGTGACTCATTATATGCTCAAAAATAAGCATGATAAATGATGTGAAAATGGAATTTAAAACCAGTGTTCATGGTAAAATGAACACTTTATTGTTCAATGCTCATCATGTCTTGTCTTTTAGTGTGTTGTATAACTTGAGAATGATTTAAATGAAAAAATGTATGTTCTGCAGCAGTGTTAATTTCATTGACAAATAATTTTCGTTATCGTCTTGTTTTTGTCAGAAAAAAAGGTCGTTGACGAAAACTATAACTAAATAAAAACTAATGCGGGAGGACAAAAACTATGATGAAATGTCTCTTGATGCATGCTCAATAATCCAGGTAAAAGAATCCCAAAAAGCTGAATCTGTTCATCTGGACGTAGCGTTTTCAGTGGGAGAAACGTTTCGTCACCTCCTGGTGACTTCTTCAGTCTCAGCTGACTGTAGGCTTCCCCAACCTTATAAACAGTACATTTGCATAATGACCGAAACCAGCACCACTGACTAACAATGGGCCATGAGGTCAGTTTCATGATCATTAATATGCAAATCAACCTTCATCAACAACCTTTGACTAAGCGGATGGCACAACACAGAAGAGCTACCTCGTCCAGGACTCCGCAGTCTATTCACACCTACAGGCCAGTGGCCACTCTTTCAGTGATGAGGATGTACATATCCTGGACAGGGAGGAACGCTGGTTTGAACGGGGAGTCAAGGAGGCCATTTACGTGAAAAGGGAAAGACCATCTCTGAACCGAGGAGGGGGCCTAAGGGTACATCTGTCACCATCTTACAATGCTGTGATTGCAGCCATTCCCCAATCTCTGTGAATGGTACTCATGGCCATTGATCAATGGTCATGGCAAATTTCCAGGTTGCTGAAAATACCCAAGAAACCTGAGACGGATTACTTGACTGACTGGTCTGAGCAGAATGGACTGACTCATAAATAAACACACCAAAAGGAAAATAGCTGGACTATTGGTCATGGACCTCGTTAAACCACCTGCTGTGCCCTTATCGCCTCACTCTGCCATTGTCTTTTTTCCATCCATACATCCATCCATCCATTTTCTTAACCACTTGTCTAATTCACAGTTGTGAAGGGGCCAGTGCCTAACCCAGTTGTCAGCAGTCTGAGCTGTTGGGCTAGGATAGGCTATGTTCTTAAATATTCAAGCAACTTGAATGTTTAAGAACACAGTTCAATGCTTCTGTTGGAAGAAGGTTAAAACATCCGCACACTGAACTATTACATGATCTTTAAAGGATCTTTATTCTGTGCATACCCCAATGTCAGTCACCTGCAGGAGGAGCTCCTTCATTGCAGAAACATAATACACACAATGACAGAGAAAATATCAAAAGCCAAAGTGACAACTTCCCATGGACATGCAAGTGTTCAAACCTATCCTGAGGACTTACCTAGAGAAAAACGCCTAGCTGCAGGCCACTCCAGATTGCAGTGACTTATGAGATCTGGCAAGCCAGAAAGATGTTTTGAGTAACCTGAAAGTTCAATAATTCATGGTGAATTAAAAAGCAGGTTTGTGGCAAAGCGTCCCTTTAAACTCCAGTTTTCTACATTTGGAAAATTTGATGACATATATGATCCACTTAAATACCTGGAATTATGTGTGGATTTCCTTGGCTCTTCATTCACCCACTGACATTCACAGAACTGAGAATGATGATAAACGGATGTAGAGCAAACGCACCAGAGAACAGGAAGTAGAGACTTTGTCTACATGCATAAATCGCTATGCAAATGCTGGAAACTAGATATATGAGAGGAGGAAATCAACTTTTTCAATAATGGATAATGAGCTCAGCCCGCATCTGTATGACCCTGACACACCAGCACATGCAAAAGCCAGCGCTGTTAAAGGAGCACTGTAGAGGACACATGTATCATTAATGTAGCACAAATGAAGCCATATGAGTCCACTGTGCATGAGGTGGATCGAGAAAAGCGCAAAGAGGTCCTTAAGATTTTGTCATGGTCCTGGGTCTGGTTGACTCAGTGTTTTGAGTTTTGTGGACTTTCTAGTTTTGTTTATTTGTTATAAGGTTTCAAGAGTGTGTAATGTTTATGTTTTGCATTTATCCTCTTGGGTTCTCTCCTGTGTTTAGTTCTTAGTTCCTGGTTTTATTAGTTCCCTCTCTGCCCTCTCTCTCCCAGTCTCACCCTCTCTCTCTGTGTCCCCTTCTCTGTGCCCTCTCTCTCTCGTGCCCTCTCTCTCGTTCTCTCTCTCTCACTCTCTCTCTCGTGCCCTCTCCTGTGTATTATGTTCAGTGTTGCTTCCTGTCCCGTTATACTCTGATTTAGTTCATCTGTGGTCCCCAAATATCAGCATGTTTTCCGTGGCACTTGCCTGGCTCTAGGGGGTCCCCGTAGTTGCCATGCCGCTCCACCCGCTGCCCCGCCCGTACCAGAATCTTCAGGTTCTTCCTGTCGCCCGCCGCTCACTCGCCAGCCTCCTTGACTGGCAACTCCTCTTCTCAGCCACCGTTCACGCCCCGCTCGGGAAGACGGGGCTCACGGCGGCAGAAGAGTGAGTTTCAGCCGCTCAGCTCTCCAACATCGACGCCGCCGTTCTGCGCGCCGGATGTTCTGCCGCTGTCCAACCCATCAGCTCCCTCCAGCAGGAGGAAACAGAGCTCACGCCGCTGGTGGTCCATGCCTCAGCTCGGGACTATTCACCATCCCATGTCAGCTGACACTGAACATTTCCACTCTTCCCATACAGTGAGTACAGAGGAAAAAAACTTTGCCATTCCCATGTCTGTGCCTGCCCATGCAGATAAGGACCCAGACATTTCTGTTTTAGTCTTCAACAAAGCTGTTTTTTCCTGTGGCAGCTAAAGTGTTAAACCCACAGTGTGTTTCTCAGCCAGCCCAGTTCAATTCTGTTCAGTGTGTCTCTCAGTCAGCCACAACTAATAATGTTCAATGTGTTTCACAGTCAGCCAAACCCAGCCATGTTCAGTGTGTGTCTCAGTCTGCCATAGCCAAAGATGTTCAGTGTGTGTCTCCGCCGGCTAAAATCAATTCTGTTCAGTGTGTGTCTCGCCCAGCCAAAGCTAGCGATGTTCAGTGTGTGTCTCAGTCAGCCCAAACCCGCTCTGTTCAGTGTGCCTCCCAGCCAGTCAAAGCTCACAATGTTCCGTGTTTTCCATATTCTGCCACAGCTCACAGTGTTCAGTGTATATCTCAGTCTGTCTGCCATATTAACAGTGTTCAGTGTTTGTCTCAACCAGCCACAACCAACTATGTACAGTGTGTGTCACAGCCTGCCAGCCATGTTAAAGATATTCAGTGCTTGCCTCAGCCAGTGAGCCATGTAAACAATGTTAATCATATACAGTGTGTTTCCCAGTCAGCCACAGCCAATTCTGTTCAGTATGTGTCTCAGTCAGCCAAACTCACATCCTCAGAGACCGTTTTCCAGCCAGCACCCCTTGAAAACTGTTTTGCTTCCCAGCCTGTCTGCACAGAGACTATATGTGAACCTCCAGCTTCTCTCCCAAAGACTGTTACCACCATACCTGTTGCCACCTCTAAGCCTTCTCCTCCACCCATGCCTGTTCCTCGGGTGAAGATGGCTAGGACCCAGCCGGCTCCCGCACCTGTATCTACTCCTCAGGTGTGGACGGCTGGTGTCCAGCCAGTCCCTGCACCCATCCCGGTTCCCAGGGTGAGGGCAGCCACGACCCAGCTGACCTCTGCACCCATACCACTTCCTCGGGTAGGGGTGGCAGTTGTCCGGTCTGTCCCTGCACCCATCCCGGTTCCCAGGGTGAGGGCAACCAAGACCCAGCCGACCTCTGCACCCGTACCTGTTCCTCGGGTGGGGGTGGCAGGTGTCTGGTCACTCCCGGCACCCATGCCTGTTCCCAGAGCCAGGGTGGCCAGGACTCTGCCAGCCCCTGCACCTGTACCCATTCCCAAGGTGAGGGCGGCTGTGGTCTGGCCAACTCCTACTCCGGTCCCCAGGGTGAAGAAGGCGGGGCTCAACCATCAGCCTCAGGAGGAGTCAGCAGTGGACTCTGCGCAGCAACAGCTCCCCAGTTTCTCTGTGCTCCCCGAGCTCCCCGGACTCTCTGTGCTCCCCGAGCTCCCCGGACTCTCTGTGCTCCCCGAGCTCCCAGGACTCTCCGTGCTCCCAAGTTTCTCTGTGCTCCCCGAGCTCCCCAAGTTTCTCTGTGCTCCCCGAACTCTCTGTGCTCCCCGAGCTCCCCCGAGCCTGCTGTGCGCCCTGCACAGCCCCAGCCGGCACCACCCAAGCCTGCTCTGCGCCCTGTGCAGCCCCAGCGGGCACCACCCGAGCCTGCTGTGCGCCTTGCGTAGCCCCAGCCAAAGGATCCTGCTCCGCCAGGGGTCTCCGCACCTGCTGGCCCTGATCCTGCTCCGCCAGGGGTCTCCCCACCTGCTGGCCCTGATCCTGCTCCGCCAGGGGTCCCCGCACCTGCTGGTCCTCAACCTGCTCCGCCTGTGGACTCTGCTCCGCCTGATCCAGAACCTGTCGGGAAACCTGAGAGTCCTCGCCGCCGCAGTCGGCCTCCTGCCAGGCCACCCAAGGGTCTTCGTCGCTGCCATGGCTGGCCCCCAGAGTTGCTTCGTCTCCGCTGCTGGCCCCCCGGCTGGCCCCCAGAGCTGCTTTCTTCTCTGCTGCTGGTCCCCTGGCTGGCCTCCAGAGGTTCCTCGTCTCTGCTGCTGGCCACTATCCCCGAGTGTTCTCCTGTGACCAGGCAGACTCCCAGAACTGTCTTGGACTTTGTGCCTCTTGTTTTGTTTTGGACTATGTTGTCTCATGTTTCAGGTATCAGTGTTAGGTTTGCATTCTGTTCTTGGTTTCCTAGAGTTTGGTTCTCTCCCTCTCGTGCCCCCTCTCTCTCAGTTTCTCTCTCCCCCTCGTGCCCTCTCTCTCTCAGTGTCTCTCAGTGTTTAGTATTTGTTAACCTTCCCCAGTGTCAAGTTCTCGTGTCTTAGTCTGTGTCTCAGTGTTAAACCGCTTCCTGTTTTACTTTGAGAGTTCCTCGTTTCCTGTGTATTATGTTCAGTTTTGCTTCCTCTGTCCCGTTGTACTCTGATTTAGTTCACCTGTGTTCCCTAGTGTTCTCTATCTCCCTGATTTCCTCATGTGTATTTAAGCCCTCAGTTTTCCTTTGTTCCCTGTCACGTCGTCGTCATCCTGCCCCCTGGCTGTATGTTCTGTCTCCGTGTTCCCAGTCTTCCGTAGTATTCCTAGTGTTTCCTAGTTCCTAGTTTTTTGCCCTGCCTCGTCAGGTGTTTGTGTTTGTGTTTTTGTTTTGTTTATTATCAGCAATAAAGCTGCTCATCGAGTTTAGTTCTGTTCTCCGAGTTCTGCATTTTGGTCCTCACTCTGACCTGCTCGCACACAGCAAACATGACAGCATCCTTCGAAGGCCACATTTGAAGGCCAATTACGTCATAGCGAGGCAACGAAGGCTGTCCAAATTCGAAGACTAGTCCAAACACGGCCCACAAATGCATCCTTCTTTTTCCTGGATTGGAAGAACGGGTTGGGTGTATCCTTCGTGGCCCACCTTATCCCAAGATTATGAAGATATTTTTTGGGAAAAAATGGCGGAGAGTCCAAGCGAAGCGGTCAAGCAATAAACTTTAAAAAGTAAGTACTGGGTTTTATCTCACTCAAATATCCAGTGGAACGAATGTCAACATAACGAAGAATCTTAAAACATTAAATTTAGCTAAATTTCGGCGAAGTTACGTGAGAATAGTGATGTCGCTACTTAATGCGGCTCAGGTCCCACATGCTTTGGTTAGTTAATTCGTTCGTTCGTTTGGTCAGTTTGCTACCGAAGCTGGGTCTGTTGTGTGTGAAGTGCCAAACATACTAAACGTTTTAGGGAGAGACGAGCATACAGTTCACTTTTTAAGCTAAAGGTTTATTCACTGGTACCAAACATTTTGTCAGTGAACTGTGGTAAGGAAACAGAGCTACTTAACCATGTTGTGCTGCTCCTGTTTCTGTCCTATTTTTGTTTTGCTTTCATACAACCTGAGTCTGTCAGCTTTGTTATAAAGACCAACATTTCTGCACGATTTTGTGTCCTGTTTCCCCTTTCTGTTATTTTTTTTCTTTGATTCAAATATATAAAGTATGTTGATGTGATTATAAGTCAAAATTGTGTTTTCATCTTGCAAGTTAACATGTTTGATAAACTTTTGATAACTTTTGCTGCTATTTTTGTTAACTGCTGTGGTTGATTTCCTTTGACTGCAAGTGTCCAGAGTCAGGAGGGACTGAGAAACCCACTGCTGCAAGGTGAGAGGTGACGGGACAGAGGCTTTCCACCCCTGATGATCCACCAGGACAAATTCAGCAGTGTGTGAGGAAGATAGCCAGCCAGCACCAGCTGAGAGATAAAAAGGAGAACAGGGGGAGAATAGACAGCTGTTCTCTGTAGTTGAGAGACTGATGGAAACATTTAAAACAAATGCTGAATATTTGTTTCCTTTATTTATAGAGATATTTCCAACACAAAATATAACAGGCATATAGGGATTTATTAACAGATATGTGATGAATCACTGAGGTTTATCCTGCAGGACAGGATGGAATATGTTAGGGAAAGAAGATATAACCACGGACAGCTTTAATAAGGCTTTGATTTATCCATAATATTTTTAGTTAAAATATTTTTGTTATCAAAGTGGGATTGTGCTGGTTTCTGTGGAAAAGATACTCAGCACCTTTAACTAAAAAAAATATAAAGAGCTGTGAAATTCTACATTCATAAACTTGGTGTGTAAGTATCAACACCAAAATGTACCTGAATATAAATGTCAAAAAGACTCCTGTCAGTGTTTTTTTTTTTTTTGTTTAGTTATGTTAAACTCATGGTGGGTTTTTTTTGTTTGTTTATGTGAATATTACTGCTACATTTATGTGTCTGTTGCATATTACTGCTGTAGATTTTTATACACTATATATTTTGGGGTAAGTTAATCTACAGCATTACATCATATTTTATAAGGATGTCATGTGTCTGTATCATCTTTCTCCTGTTAGACCCACTGACCTGAAAAACATCAGCCTGTTTAAT
>VUQS01074004.1:4108-21488 GCA_015108495.1 Heterochromis multidens
CAAAAAGAGCTTAGTCAGCCGCCAACTGGTCCCCTGCTCTGTTGTCCCCTCATCACACACACAGACAGGCTTTGGTGATGAGTTACTCATTCGGATTCACAGGCATCATCCAAGTTAATGCTGTCATCTTAAACAGTGCAGCAGCCTCCTCCCTGTGAGTGTGTCCTCACTGATTACACTGCTCTATCTGCTGGTTTCCACACCATTGGATTACATAAACACCAGCAGGGATGGATATTTGTTGGCAATGTGTGCACACAGATTGTAATCCCAGTACTTGAAGTTATAAAACTGAGAAAATATACCCTCTGATATATTATTTGTTGAAGGAAAACACGTTTAGTTCAGAGTGATTCATGTAATCTTAATATTCTATGCCCAAAAAAAAAAAAAAAAATCATATTTGAGAAACTGGGAACAGCTCTCGCAGCTCTGTCAGCACCAGTAGATGTATTAATGATTACCATAACACAGCTTGAATAAGAAAGATACTTGAGCAGTATCTTCTCTCCTGTACTTGTAAAAGTTTTTGTAGCATATCAAGAAACAAGCTATAACTAAAACCAACCACCAAGAAGTAATAATTGTTCTCCAAAACTAAAGAAAGCAGCCTGTATAATTACATCAGTGAAACCACATTTGGCCAAACTTAAAGAAGCATTTTAAAATGAGTTTAAAAGCTGCTGTGTGGCAAATGGGACATTACATTCAGTAGCAGCACTTAACTACAAAGCTACAAATATATAACATGACAGAGTTTCATTTATAGTGGAGAAAGAAGAGGTTTCCACTAAGTGGAGAACTTTTTAGCAGCAGTCAAGCCACAATATGATGTGGTCATTGACCCTGAAAAGATTCAGTTTCAACTGAATGGGGATGGGGTGTCATAGGGCTGCCAGTATTGATGATATGCGTGAAATTGAAAGTGTTAAGAATACACATATCATAATATTGTAAACAGCCCAGCTCCAATATAATTAAGGTCACTGACTCACTTTCTAGTTTACTGCATTTCTAGTATTTCTCTTTCTTTCAGTAATTACTATAATGTAGCCTGAGCCTATCTACACACTTTATGGCTGACTAAAGTAAGTTGATAACTGCTAAGGGCATTCCCTCTTCTGTTGCTGCACTGCCTTCTCTAAGTTGTGTGCCTCTGATGCGGTTTTTGTTCCTTCCTTCACATGACTTCAGATTACATGTTTGTCTGCACATGGTTTGTTATTATAATGTTTGATATTATTTTTAGCAACCCTTCTGGGGACACTTCTGAAACATGATGCGGTGTGTCTGGTTGAAGCACAACCTTCTTGGGTGGTCGGTACAACATAGCAAGCCGTATTATTTGTCAGGTAGTTCAGCACCAGCAGCACGAAAACGGTGGAGAGGTCCAATTCAGTGACTCATATGAGCGAAGATGAGGCCTAGCAGACATCAATCAGCTCAAACTCCTTATGTCGGGATGCCTGTCAGTCAAGGCTGTCACACCTCTAACTCCAGTATCCAGCTGGATGAGTTATTAAAAAAAAGGGGGTAAACTATCCACTGAGGCCAAAACCGTTCTCTGTACCAGGCTGTAAAAAGGTTTTTTATTGCTTTAAAATTGGACAACTTAACATGGGTGTCTATGGAGATAGACTCACTTTTGGAGCCATCCTCATGTGGCCATTAGAAATACATCACAGGCATAGAAATAAGTTAATAACCATCTAATCCATAGCTACTGTAGCAAGTTGCTTTTGTTTTTTACTTTTCAGCCCCAAAAGTATGGAGCTAAATCAGGGTCAAAAGTATACCATAGCATTACCCTGAGTATCACATACAGTATATACACAAACAAGCTGAATTTCTTTTATGCATTAAATTATCTCAGTTACAGTAAGGAGATCAGAGACTGAAGTGATGGTTGTGCCATTTTTAAGAACATTGAACAATGAGCACTCGAAAATGGCTTTATTCACGTTTTTAAAAAGAAACAAAAACTCGCATTTGCCTCACATCAATAACAAAATGCCTCAGAATCAGCCTGGGAACTAAAACAGAACATAAACAGTCCCAGCCTACGTTGAGCCCCTCCATGAATCGCACACTGTAGTCAGGGATCTCTCTCTGGGTTCGCTTTGTGTTAGCATGCTGTCTGTGTAGATGCTTGCAAAAATCCAAAGTTCTGTCAGCAGTATAATGCAGTTGTTTCTGTCCTGGTTTAGTTTGCACTTTACCATTGTGGACTTGTCCTTTTGTGGAGTTAAAATAAATGTCCATATCTCCACTCCTCAAAAGCAGTAGACCGTTCCACCATTTTCCTCCTCCCGCACACAAACTAAAATCAGCTTATTGTAGCGCAAGTGTGCAGGAAGAAAAAAGCATGTTTGTTTGATTCTTTTTTTCTTTCTATCTGCCTGGTGTGCAGATAACTGAAGAACCTTTGTAACACGAGTAACAACATAATTGTAACTGTAATGTATTTACTGAATTTAGGATAGTAACACATTACATTACTGCGTTACAGAAAAATGTACTGTGATTACAACACTGGTTAAGTAGGGAGTGAAAGGTGGGGTCAAAAGTGGTTCCACTTGTAAAGAAAGCATTACAGGCTGTAACACCCAAACTGGAAGAGTTTCTCCAGCAGATTCCAGACACAGCTGAGTTCTCTGTCTAGAAGAGTGCAGAACTAGGAACAGTTAAGATACTGAGTAGAACCCCTAAACTCCCCGGCCTCTAATGGTCTGTGCTTGACGAAGACAAACACGGCCAAATAAGATCTAAATTATAATTATCTACAAAATGTTACATGACAGATTAAGGAAAATATTAATGGAAGTTAATATTGAGATGCCTTTGTTTAAATAAGCATTAAACAAATAAACTAACTAAATTTACCTGGAATATTAGTTAAAACCTGACCACATATGATTAGGGTTACACCTGGTGGCATTAACGGGTTATGGCAAACAATTGCTGTCTGTGCACCAATTAACACCTTAATTAAAAGAAAAATCCAACTATATATGAGCTAGATCACATTATTCTTCATTAGCCATTTTAAACTGGTAAACAGTATTATGAATCTCTTGCATTTTATGTCTAAAGTGAGCTACATGGAGCTGCTAATTAACATGTTTCTATACCTTAACCCTAGTCAGAGTAACAGGAATCTCCATATTTTACACACATGGTACATCAGTGAACACTCAAACAGTACAAACAGGAAGCGGCTAACTGTGAGTTACACAACACTTGTTCTGTACAGCAGCTACAATCCACCTGGTGACCTGACGTAACACTTAAATCTGGTAAAATAAAAATAAATCACAGTATGACACAATAAATGCAGTAAATGTATCCAAGCCTTTCTAAAATTTCAGTCTGAACATTTAATTTGATAATAAGAGTGATGAAATGCATAATCGAGGACATGAAATTCATCTCACTGTGTTTAGGTTTAAAACTTAAAATAACACATTGCTAACAGTAAGTCATGAGGAGCTAGATTCTAATCTAACACATTTCAACTCTCTTCTGTTCAACCCATGCAGTATAAACCATGAAGGCGTGTCAGCACCTGCAGTCAAAACATAAAAATCCACAGAAGTCGCACAGTATCACACAGAAGAAAGTGAGCTGCAGACTGAACCACGGTGGTGATGAACATTTGGTAAGTTTCAAATTATTTCAGTAAAGAAAAATTTTCTTAAATATGTGCAGAATGACATTATTTATTTTGTTGGAAGAAGCAAAGTCTTTTTTTTAAATTAAAGTTCGAAACGTCTGCTAGTCAGCTTCAATATTTCCTTTTTGAAAAGTTAAAGATGACAAAGAAAAGCTGGAATGGTTTAAGTACAAAATGATTGCTACTTTTAGAATGATGCTGAGAAGCAGGAAGTTATTTCACTCTTTTGAGGTCATGATGCGTGTGGAGAACAAAGAAAGAACAATGAGGAAGAAAATAAAAGAAATGATATCTTCATGGAAATGATGTATAACTAATTTGCTTTGCATTAAAACATATTGACATTGATTTTAAATGCACGGGTCATACTGAGCATATCTGAAAAGCACTTGGATTGTCAATACCCTTACAAAAAGAAGAGATTTATATATTTATGTATACATTTGTACCCAGATTATGATATGAGAATCTACAAACACAATTATGTTGAGAGAGATCGTGGCCAGATTGGAAAACTGGCCTGACAAGAATCAGTGTGGTAAAAACTTAACAACCTGTTTCTCCTTCCTCAGTTCTTCTTCAGTTCTTTTTCACATATCTGGGTTATATTTTTATATGATCAACTCTCCACTGTGACTTTTTCTGTGTTGCTCATGCACAGTATAGTAGTTATCTCATAGACCTTTATAACTTTGCTCTCTTGTAAACATGCGGAGTGATGTTAAAGATGACACACACACTTGCACACTTATAGAGGGAGAGTCACACAGCCCTCATATAACTTTACAGTAGCCTTTGCATCCACCTTGAATGAACCTTTTTAGTTTGCTTTCTAAGTGCATTTTGCTGCGGGTAAATATACCCTGCTATGGAGGGTGGAGGCTCCTGTCGTGTAAAGGGCTTGATTAGCAACCACCTGCATGTTTTTAGCTAAAACTGAGCTCAGGGAGAGCACGTATTTTCATTAATGGAACCTGACTTGTGTTTAATTCCCAAAACAAACTGTTTTATTTTGACAAAACAAAGCAGTTCCCACCCTCCAGTGCCTTTAGCCTTAAATGGTCACTGAGCCTTGTGGAGTTTTTCACGAATGCTCCAGTGATACCAAAACGTGTATGCCCCTATGGGCCCTCATCACCCAACCAACAACAAGTTGTAGTTGTGTTCTAAGACTCCACCATTTGTCCTCTGCTGCTGTAACCATCAAAAGTAGCTAATTTATCACACTGGACCATCCACACTTATTGCTATTCTTGAAAATATTCTAGCAATTATGAGCTGAATTTTTTCATCCTGAAATTTGTTTGTGTGTGTGTGTGTGTGTGTGTGGAGGGAGGTGAGGGTGAAGGATGTACAGTATATGTGTTGGGGGAGGGATGATGTGCATACTTTATGTGCCAGGCTATGCCCTGTTTTTTTTTTTTCCTCTTTTCTTTTTTTTTTTCCATTTTCCACTGCAGTAACTGGGTGGCACACATGTTTACGTATGTTTGTCTTTGTTCTTGCGATGACCTCTTCTGGTTAACATGCATTCAGAACCTGGTCTGATCACGGATGAGTGAAGCCCAATTGATTTTCTGTGTGGGCATTAATGGGTTTCATTTTAGCAAAATAACCTGATGATATGGATAACACCTGTCATTTTCACATTAAACCTCCTATAGAGGAAAGAGAGAGGAAATAGAGACATTGTGTAAAGTTAACTGGCATAAAGCCTCCAACTTTTATTAAAATACAGCCTGAAACTATTTCTATCTAAGCAACAGAAAATCTTGGTCTCTTCAGGATTTGAATCACCTTCCCTTTGTGAAGAAAAAAAACAAAACAGATATACTTCCAGGAAGGAGGGTGTACTTACTATTATATTTCCAAAATATGTTCAGTATTAAAGCCCTTAACAACTTACCCGGTACACTGCAGTCAGATTTTCAGCCAAAGAGATTATCTTAATATTTTCATTACATCTCAGATCCAAATAATTAATGCACACTGTTTTAAGTAAACTCTCCATTGTTACTAAATGTGTAGCTGTCAATAGTTTAAATGATCGGTTCAAAGTCAAAATAGAGAGTGACTAATGGAGATTTGTTGAAATAAAACAGAAAACTCTCACATCAAGGTCACTTCCTAATGTTTTTTTTTTTTTTTTTTTTTTTTAATAAAATTCGATGCTGTTGTGTTGACAAAATATTAAACACCTTTCACAGTAGCTTATCCAAAACAGAGTCACTTTGTGACTCATATGTTTTCCAATATGTCACCCTGAAAATTTCACATGTGACTGGATGAATGAAGGCAGGGGTGTTAGTCGACAGCCTTCATTCTTCCTCAGGTAAATTCTACTGATACTCTATCTATAAAGGTCTATAAATCAGTTTGTGCAGCTGGACAAAAGTATTAGGCCCACATATCTCTTATTGTTTGAATCCAGGTGTTTTCAGCCCTTTTGCCACAGGTATATGAAATCAAGCGACTAGCCACGCAGTCTGCCTTTACAAACATTTGTGAAAGAATGGGTCGTTTTAAAGAGCCCCCTGACTTTGAGCTGCTGTAATAGGATGCCAATGTTACAACAAGTCAGTTGGTGAAACTTCTTCCCTCCTAGATATTCCACTCAAATTGAGCTTCATGGCATGGGTTTCCATTGCTGAGCAGCTCCTGCAGTTGTAGATGGTCCAATACTTTTGTTGGTTGTAATTTAAAAGCATGACTTCACTCAAATGCAAAATAAATGGAAATGTGATAAACATATTCTGTGCTCACAATTCACTGTGGGGGGAATTCAATGATCCACTTCTGCACCTAGAGAAAATGTCTGTCCTATTTGTCTCTTACTTTGCCTCTGCAAGCCTTGAGGCGACTTTTGTTGTGATTTGGCGCTATATAAATAAAATTGAATTGAATTGAATTGAATAAGAGGGATATTTTTGCACTTCTATAATGGTGGCTATGAGTTTACTATATGTGTATGGTTGTAATTATGGATACCGTGTGTGGGTTAAAGTAGCTAGTGTATCCTTTGTTCTGTAGCCTGTAAAGGTGGTATAAGTTTATTAATCATGTAGAAATGACTCTTGTAGTATTCTTTTAAAGTTTTATGGTTCTTGCTGTCAATTTTAGTTTATAACCTCTGTTTTGTAGACACAGTGTGTGTGAGTGCAAGAGCTATTGCACATAAGTTACAGTATGAATGCACTCTCCTTTTTTATTTTTGTTCTTATTTTTTATTTAATTTACTTTTTTTCTTTTGAATAGCAAAGTGACTTGAGACAAATACTCCCCTGTCAAAGTTGGTTGCCCATCCAGTTCATATGCTCTGATGCTGACCCTGTTAGTCAGTCTTAGTAAAACAAAAAGTTGAAAGTTAAACATCAAAATCAATTCAGACACAGGAGCTGATCACATCTTTACAGGTGTAGTCTTGCTTTCTGGAGACCTCATCTTTTCTGTCAGTTTTTTAAACTGGATGCGATTGTGTGGTTTTGGTCAGTCATTGTAGTAATCAGGATCATGATCAGATGCTGTAATGAGTGAATGAAGTCAGACTGTCTCCTCTCACAGGGAGAAGATGATCTGCAGGATCCTGCTGCTCATCATCCTCACCTCATGTGTCTCTGGTTAGTTTACAGCTTCACTTTATGAACTCCAAATAAAGCTCAACAACAGATTTGTTCCAGTTCTCAGTGTGTCTGCTCCTCTCTTTCCCTCTCTGTCTCCTCAACAGGATCATTTGTAGTGAATGTGACACAGACTTCCTATCAGACAGAGGAGAACCACAACATCACACTGGAGTGGAAGTTCACAACCAAACCTGACAGAGCCACCAAAACTCTCAACATCATCTGTGAACTGATAACCGAGCATACAGATTCAGTCGTGTATCGTGTTCAAGAAGGTGTTGAGGTGTCGGAGTCTCAGGATGAAAGGTTTTCAGGAAGAATTGAGAGTGACAAAGACGCCCTCAGAGAAGGACGAATCAGACTTCAACTGTCCAGACTCAGAGGTGATGACTCGGGTCTGTACCTGTGTGAAGTGAGCACAGATTATGGCTTCGGCTCTGCAAGATGTCGACTCAGCATCACCTGTAAGTGTATTAGTAGAATGAGTGTCAATTTTTGGCTTGAACTTTGGGATGATATATTTTGGTTAGTATGTAAACTAACTAAATGTATTAAAGAAGAGTATTTTATGTCCTTTTCATCAGCTACTGATGACCCCAAACATCAAAGTCCAACTGTGAACCCACAACCAGAGAGTCGAGGATGGCTCAACCTGTATCCTTTACTGATACTGCCAGCAGCAGCTCTACTGATCAAACTCTGTTATAAAATCATAAAAAGAAAACATAATCTAAATCTAAACAGTCACCACCTAAGCAGCGACTGTGGTGAAGCAGTGGCCAACTTGAATAATTCTGATCCGACTCATCTTGCTGCTTCATTAGATGCTACATCCACCATCTTCATCTGACTGAGGACCTCACCTCCCTGAACTCCAAAGATCCACATGTTAACAGCTGGGTTTGCAGTAGAAGCTTGGTGGGAGCATCAACCTCAGTCTGAGCTGAGAAACACTGTCTGCAGTCTGCAGCCATCATCACAAAATACTGATGGAAACATTCAAAGCTCTTATCACACATATCAGAAAGAATATTTCTTTCCTCTTTAGGTTCTTTCATTTGTCTGTGTCAAATATTTTCAGAGGAATCTTTAATATTCAGCCATTGAATTTGTAGAGTTATTGATCACTGTGTTGTTCTTCCATCAGCTGTTATCAATAATTACTGTTTAAAATGTGCCTGAACTCAACAAGTCAAAAGAATTCTAAGTGTTACAATGAAGTCCTAATAATTTGACTATGGATCGCCATAGTTAGAATGTACTACTTTTCCTAAAGTTACTGTTTATGTGTATATATTGTAAACAAATCCTTATTTATATGAGAGAAGTTATGATTCTTCTGTGTATCTGTGTATCTGAGAGCCAGAAGTTCTATGAGAGCAATACCAAATACAATGTAATAAACAAGTTTGATACTATTACTTCATAAGGTATATAAAAGGGAGGACAGGAGTTTGATAATTATTTAAAATATGTAAAACACTTGAATGTGTAAATATAAAGCAACACTCACTATAATTTAGAGTTGCTTACACCAACTCTTAATGATATCATTATTCTAGTTAAATAACATTAAACAAGAGTTGAAATGACTTTTTTACTCTCAGCGCTGAAAATCCAACACTTTTATTCTGCTGAGTTTGTCTCCTCTCAGTTTCTGTCTCTGCTTTTATAAAATAAATGAATCAATCACTGTGAACAGCAACACAAACAATGGTGGTGACATTTACTCTCCAAGAATACTGCAGCATGGTGGGAGCAGCTACATGTAATCTCCCAGCATGCCCCGGGACAGTGTGTCTGTGACATGAGTTGAAGGAAAAAGTGTCCTGGTTCATCATATTTGTTATGGTGAAATACTGGGGCATTTGTCCAATGCCATGTGCCCAGGGGCCCACGCACAGTTGGGGGTCCATCAAAGAAGCAAATAAAAATATTTTTAAAATTACCAGAATTTCAATCTCTTAAACTTTAGATCCCTGTATGGTGCCTTAATCTGCATGCACACAAGGAGCGACTTGCTCGTCACACATTGCTTTGAAGCTTTAAGCTTTTACATACGAACCCCACGGGTATGATCAAATAGTCCAAAAAAATCCAGAAAACCCTCCTTTTCCTAATCACTTGTCCTCAGTGGAAAATGTCATGAGGTGCATGATTTGCAAAGGTGCTCTGACATATAACAGCTGACACGCATCTCCAGCTATCAGCTGATCGGGCAGTCGAGGCTCATGATACCCGCCGAGAATGCCTGATGTTCCACTTTAACTGGTTTTCATGTTAAGTGGTCATGGTTGTCCACATTTCAACCCCTCGTAACAAACTCCTGATGTTGCTAGTACGGTAGTAAAATTGTTACATCTGAACAGACAGCATGCTAACACAGAGTTAATGAAAAACCCAGAGTGACGATAAAGCTGAGTGAATGCTGACCCCAGCCCAGCCACCCTAACCTTCAACAGGTAACAAAGGCAGTGATGAGCAGTCAGGCTTGCAAATTCTCTACCTATTTGTGTTTCTACAGTAGAATCACTTTGGCGACTGCTTTGAACTCTCTTTGGGGTGGTTTTCATCTTTGCTTTGTGTTGATGTAAATGCTAACGGAAAGATCCTATGTGTGTCCTCATTTGAATAGGGATTTGTGTTGGTGTGTGGGTCTGTAGTTTTTACTTTGTTAAATGGTAATTATGAGAAAATGTGTTTCAAGTCATTTTATGGAGAAACGTGGAAGTAATGTAACGAGTAGTGTAACAAATTACTGCTCCGGCGAGTAATTAAGTAATGTACTGCATTACTTTAAGAAAGGTAATGTGTAATACATTACTTTTTTGGAGTAATGACCCCAACACTAATCTCAACAAAGGGGGGAAATACCTCCAACAGCACAAACATTTGACCACACAGCATGCAATTAATTTGCACAAATGTAATGTCTTTGATATGCTGCTTAGTGATGGTGGTGACTCTTGAAGAGGAGCCAATGAGAATCGATAAGGAATCGAATTGATGAGTAATATCGATAATGGAATTGGAATCTCTAAATTCTTATCAGTTCCCATCCCTATCAATATTACATATTTTAAGATTCAGAAATTAATTTGACACACTAACAAAGTCACATTAACAGCTACATTTTAACAGACATTTCAATATGATGTGTATGGCTGCGATAGAGAGAAGTTAAAAAAAAAAAAAACTATGTGAAAATCGCTCTGTGCGCACCCTGCTGAGAAAAGACATGCAGGGCTGTTTTAATTAAGAACCGATCTCTATGCAGAAATGCAACTAAAAACCTGAAACACACTTCAGTTCTGCTTGGTTTCAATAAAACGTTGGTATTAGTACTGAGGGGCAGAAAGGGACTCAACTGTAAACATTCAGCGTGATGACTGAGTGAAAAGTTACAGGACGCACTCTTTCTGGTAACATTTCCCCCTCTCATTCCAAATAAATGAACATACCAACTATCACAAATCCCACAACCAAAATAACGCATGCTTCTTTCAGCGTTAAATTGTGTGCCGCAAACCTCATAAGTCACTTTTGTCTGATTCATTTAAATATTCACTTGGCAAACATTTGTGCTGTGAAAGGGAAACTCCTAGAAATACATATGCAACCAGGTTGGGCACCAAAATACCTGCTGTGTGCTGGGCCGAATTATCCAATGGGGATTCTGGGCATGTGCCCAGGAGCCCATGTACAGTTGGGGGCCCATCCAAGAGGAAAATGAAAAGAAGAACAGAATTGTATTATCTCAAATATTAGATCTTGAAACCATATATTATCAAAACACAGATATAGTTTTTTGGTCATAACAATTACATAATTGGTAGAATACAGTAGTCTGTATTTTACCTGCCCCTTTCTCCCCTACACTGCTGAGGCTAGTGGTCTTTCCCAAAGTCGGCTAGCTAGCGGATACGGTACTTCCAAAACGAATGAAACAGGCATGACAGGAAAACAGAAAAAATAGGGATGCATAACTTTTATAAATTGCCATTTTTTGTTTGACCAATTCAGGTTGACCAAAAAATTCAGATGAAAACATTGCTGTTAACTTTAAAGTTGTTGAGAAGTTCAGTTCGATAACATGCAAGCTAAATTTGGGTAATCTCTGTCTCTCACTGAATGTGCTCCTGTGACTGGACAGCATGTCATGGAGTGGGTGGGAGGTATTGTCCAGCATTGTCCTTAATTTGGACAACATCCGCCTCTCCGACACCACCTTTAGAGAGCAGCTCCATCCCCACAACATTACTGGCCTTGCGGATCAGTTTGTTGAGTCTGTTGGCATCCGCTACCCTCAGCCTGCTGCCCCAGCATGCAACAGCATAGAGGATGGCACTGGCCACAACAGACTCATAGAAAATCCTGAGCATTGTGCTACAGATGTTAAAAGACCCCAGCCGCCTTAGAAAATAGAGACAGCTCTGGCCCTTCCTGTACAGTGCAGTTGTGTTTTTAACCCAGTCCAGTTTATTGTCAATGTGTACTCCGAGGTATCTGTAGTCCTCGACTATGTCCACATCGACCCCCTGGACTGAAACAGGGGTCACTGGTTTTCTGGTCCTCCTAAAGTCCACAATCATTTCCTTGGTCTTTGTCACGTTCAGCTGCAGATGATTCTGCTCGCACCACATGACAAAGGAATCCACTTTCTTTACTCTCTGGCTGTGGTAAGGTAAGGCTTATGAAAATCAGCTGTTAAAGGCAAAAAAATTTTTTTACACTAGATCATGTCAAAGATGTCCAACAGGTATTGTTCTAACTTGAACTGAAGAATATTTGCTGATATGTAAAGCACATCAAGTGTTAGCATTTTAAATGACAAACAAGTAAACTTCTCACAAACCTCCTATGAGACACACCAGTCAGTGCCACAGATAACCAACCTTTAAAAAAGGAAATTCTACTGAGTCAACTTACCAGTGACTCTGAGTTGGCAACTGGCAACTTTTAAAACTGTTTATGTGTCAGGACAAATAACAATAGAAAAAAAATGTTTTCTCCAACGTCTGGAATTTCCCGTGAACACACTCTATGTTACTGAGGCAACATGCAAATTTAGTTCCTCTGACAATCTGGATGTGTACCACATACGCTACAAAAAGTGTGACACACATGACTTGAGTTACCTCTTTTCAGTTTTTTTATTTATTTATTTTTTTCACTGTGGCATGAAAATTAAGGGTCTTCAACCGTAGCAGGTCATCTATAGCCTCGCAGAGAATCCAAAACAGATTATCTTGCAAGCTGATTGTTTCCCTGACATGAATAATAATAATAATGATAATAATACATACATTCATACATACATGTCTCAGTAAAAAATTAATACCTAAATAAAAGCTCCAGTGTGACCAACAGCTTGTGTCAAAAAGAAAAGAAGCATATTTCCTTCTACAAACAAAACAAGACACATTTTTTATCATGGGATAACAAACATATGACTTTGTATTCTGCTACACAATAAAAGGATCACAAAGCAGCAGGTGACTGTTTTGGCTGTGAGTCAACTTCACAGAGAGAGTCTGGAGATCTGAGAGTGGGAAGGGTATTTGCATGTTTGTTTTTTGTTTTTGTTTGTTTGTTTGTTTTTATTAAAATAATTGGATTCAAGACAAGAAAATGTAGCTACGACACTGATGAGTAGAAACGTGCACAGTATTTTAACTGCACATGTATGTATGGCACAGATACATGAGTAGTTATTTATTTCAGTGTAAACAGTATGGTTCCTAGATATTAAAGAGTTTAAATTAAATTATATGAACCCCTTTTCTGGCTACAAGGACAGAAACAATTCCTGATTTAAAATCCAAACCAGAAACATCCTCTTCTAATAAAATCTCTCAGATGGATGATATGATATGATCTGGATCCTTCTGTGCAGAAAAGCGAGAGAGGAAAAGAAAATATGTTTACTGATGTTCTCCGAGTTTTGACAATATATTAACAAACAAAAACTAACAAAAAAAACAAGCAGAAAACAGCCATGAGCTCCATGTTTCTTCTTCACAAATGCTTATCAGGTCAGAGCAGCAAATAAAGAACGGAGTGGAGCATGAAACACTGATCTGATGAAACATCTATGGAAGTATTAGTTGTTTTGTAATGTATGTCAGTTGTAAACGTTACTGAAAGGAGAAGACTAATGAGTAACAAAAAGAAAAAAAAATACCAGTAGCACTGTAATGATATCCCTTAGCTACCCCAGTAGTCACAAAACTGTGTAGACTATAATATAATTTAGTTCTCTTTTTTTCCTCTAAAATTCCCAATTTTTATTCAGGTGTAACTTCATTTAAATACTGCAGTAACAGTTAGGTATTTTATTTGTAATAATACATAAAGCACAGTTACGCAATAAATGTAGTAAATGTTGGGGAATTACTAGTAGTGCTAGTAGTGCTATCCTCTTAGCTGTCATATTATGCAGATGTAATAGAAAGAAAGACAGTAGAAAGAAAAGAAAAGCAAAATGTTTGATTTGAAGTGGTGGACTATTTATTTACAGTTCAGCAGCCTTTGGATAGTAAGCTTATAGCACCATCATCTGGACAAGAGAGGGAAATTTAGCTGTTTAACTGGAAGAAAATAGTAAAATTTTAGTTTAATTTTACTTTAATCATTTCACTTGTAAAAAACTGCATTTATGTCTACTTAATGCCCTGTAAATACTGTAACTTTTGTTGTTGTGATCCTTCTCCTCTTTTATAAAACTGTGGATGTTTTATTTTCACGCAGGAACAAACCCCCATCAGGAAATTTATTTCCTGTATTGACCTCAGAATCTGTTTCTAGAGATGATTTGTGTCCTGCAGGCAACATCTTTAAACTTCAGTTGGACCATCATGTCTCATCTTCTGTTCCAGGTCTCAGAGTTGTGTGATCATGTAGTTCAAAGTTCAGACTGGATTTAAAACAAGAACAAAAGTGAAGCATCAGGAACAGACATGAGATTCCTCCAGTTCAGGAACTCTGCTGTAGAAATCCACACTTTGGGTCAGACTGTAGCTGTGAGGAAGGAGCTGAGAGGAGCTTAAGTAACACTGATACAAGTTCACCAAGTCTCTGTGTGTTAATATGACAAAGTAATTAAGTGAAAACAGCAGCACCCTGCAGGAGAACACAAACACATTCAACATTTCAACTTTGAATCTTTTTTTAAACTGCTGTTGAAACATTAGTTTGACAAGTTCGATTACTTAAACTCCTCATTTGAATCTTTTATTAAATCATTTTTGATTTTCTACCAACTTTTCTCTTATTTCTGCTTCTTAAATTGTATTTGATTTCTGAATCAGAAATCATTGCACATTTTATACTGTTCAATGGTTTTATCTTTCTTGAAACACTGTGTGGAGATATGGGGTAACACATACAAAAGCACACTACAGCCACTATGCACATTACAAAAAAGAGCAATAAGGATTGTTAATAAGGATGGATATCTGGAGCACACAAACCCATTATTTTTAAGGTCAAACATGTTGAAATTTATGGATCTGGTGAAATTTAAAACTGGTCAAATAATGTACAGAGCAAGAAATAATCTGTTACCATACAATATTAAAAAAAATATTCACAGAGAGTGAGGGGGGTTAAAAACCATAAAGTAAGGACAACAATGAGGAGCATGTGCATAGCAGTCTGTGGAGTTAATTTGTGGAATAATATAGAGGAGGATTTTTAAAAAATGCTCAAACATAAGTTCATTTTAAAAAATATATTTAAAAAAACACTTATAAAGCAGTATATGGATGAAGTAGGGCATTAAATATTTATGTGGTTGTATTGTACATTAAAAAATTGAGAATTGTATATAATGACATTAAAAAAGCAATACTTTTGGATCAGTGTAGTGAAGTATTTATAGATCAATGTATAAAAATGTATATATTAATATAATGTGAATCTGTGTATTAGATAGGTATATTTATTTATAGCATATATGTATATTTTAGATTGTATAACCAAAAATGGTCAACATTATGTTTTTGTTTTTTTTCCATGTGAATAGGATGGCTTTCAGTGATTTCATGTTTATTTGTTTTATATGTGTATTACTCATGTTACTTATATGTTCGAAATAAAGATTTGATTGATTGATTAATTGATTGCTAGACATTTAAAACCATAATAAATCTCATTCCAGGGTAGCTCATGATACAGTGGCTAGCAGGGTCGGCTGAGGCCTTTCTGTGTGGAGTTTGTATGTTCTGCAAAAGACTCCTCACATAGTCCAAAAATGTGCATGTTAATATTGTTGTGTATAATGTTCAAATATAATAGATGTATATAAATGAAGAAAGAAATCTCTCTTCACTCTTTTTGCAGATGTTGTAAAGCACCGGTATTAATAAAATTTATTGTTATTCTAGTTTATACACTATTAAACATCTTGACATCTTCTTGGTGTCTGATAATAAAGTTACAAACAAAAGGGTCCTGACATGTTACATAACATGTTTTACATAAACAATGATTTATCTATAATATGTAAATATTATGAACACAAAGTAAGTCCACTGAGCATCGTAACAAAGTCCAGTCAGTAGACTCTGGATTAAATATATTAACAGCACATTTAAATTTTTGGTCTTGTTCAGTTCAGTTCAGAAATATTATTTTTGAAAGTTCCCACTGACATTTTGTGCTGATGGCGAGATGAGTGTGCAGCCTGCAGACAGTGTTTCTCAGACAGCTGCACAAAGCTTTAAAAGAAGGGAGCTGCTCTGACAACTGATCCTGATAGAAATGGCTCCCACAGCGTCCTCGTAGTGTTGGTTTTAGTTTCCCTCAGTGCATAAAGACAGTAGAAGAGGAGACGAGGTCTGGCTGGTTGTGCAGAGAAAAGTACAAACACCACAAAGCTCCTTTTAAACAGCTATATAAAATTTTATCGTCTTCTGAGTCGATTATGACGTCTGAAGGCAGAGAAGAATATAACCAGTACAGGTGCCAGTCCCAGTAACGGGTAGAGGACGGTCCTTTCCCAGCTGTCTAATTGGAGACTAATAATTGATCTCTGGTGTTGGGAATGAACAGCAGCTGCTGAAAAGGACAGAAAAATGTAGGTGATTTGACTGAAAAGAGAATATTTTATCATCACTGGCAGCTGTTAGCAGCTCTTATCCTGAAAACATCATAAAGAAACAATTTATTTTTGCTGAGTTTTGGTTTTTGCGCAGATGGTTGACAAATTAAATGCCATAAAAATTATTCTAAAAACAGTTTATGAGCAGTTTGTTTCAGAGACATTTTAAACTTTTCCAAACAGTTCTAGTCCCGCATAAGTTTTATTTTGGTAACTACTGTGTGGTGGACTAACTAACAGGGCCTACTGATACACATACACATATTTTTTGGTTTCTAAAACTCAAAAGAGGCTATTTGGTACTTTCTGTTTTATTATTTCTAGAAATGAATGTAGTTTTGTATTCTAATTGATTTCTACTTTGTTTACTTACCAGTGACATTGAGTTGACAGCTCTCAAAGTGAAAATCATATCCTGTGCTCACCTCACACAGGTACAGACCCGAGTCATCAGTCCTGAGTCTGGACAGTTGAAGTCTGATTCGTCCTTCTCTGAGGGCGTCTTTGTCACTCTGGACTCGTCCTGAAAACTTTTCATCCTGAGACTCTGACACCTCAACACCTTGACGTACATGATACAGGACTGAGGCTTTATTATCATCATCTTCCTTTTCACAGATGATGGAAAGAGAGTTGAAGGAGCTCTTGGCTGCAGTTATGAATTTCCACTCCAGGGTGACACTCCCATTCTCCTCTGCCTGATAAGAGGTCTGTGTCACATCCACTAAAAAGGATCCTGTTGAGGAGACAGAGAGGGAAAGAGAGGAGCAGACACACTGAGAACTGGAACAAATCTGTTGTTGAGCTTTATTTGGAGTTCAGAAAGTGAAGCTGTAAACTAACCAGAGACACATGAGGTGAGGATGATGAGCAGCAGGATCCTGCAGATCATCTTCTCCCTGTGAGAGGAGACAGAGGTGAAGAGTCATGAACACATGAGGTCAAAGTTCAGTCAGTACAGCTACAAGAAGGAAAATCTACAGT
>VUQS01074006.1:5577-15634 GCA_015108495.1 Heterochromis multidens
ATTAATTATATATTAAAAAAAAAAAAAATATATATATATATATATATATATATATATATATATATATATATATATATATATATATATATATATATATTAGAGCTACAAACTAAAAAGTAAAACTAGGTTTGGAAAACCACTTTAGAAGAAACTAAAACTAAATGTGTGTAGTTAAAAATATCAAGGATTTTTTTTTTTTCCGTCAACACAGCAAGCCTGAGGAGGTACTGGTGTTTACTCAGACTGGCATGCCATGACTGTGAATCATTGGTCTTCACAGGTGTATTGCAATGCATCTGACAAATACGCCCCATACCATGAAAAATGTAGAAAACAAAAACTAATGCTCTAAGAAGGCTAATAAAAATAATAACATTAATAAGTATAAACATTAAAAAAATAAAAACAGCATAAAAACTAGCTAAAACTAAATTGAAAAAAAAAATGCAAAACTGTAGTAACTCTTCTCCTACTACTAAGAGCCCAGGAAATAATTAATAAACTGGCCAATCATCCTAAAGAACTGCTTGGACTATTTTAAATTCTCCACTTTTCTGATCACGACTTTTTGTGTGATGTTTTGCAATAAACTGTTACTGTACCATGATGAACATGGAAAACTGTTACACCCAACATTTACACTGATCTTTTTTGACATTTCTACTGTTTCTACTACAGCTTAATATTCTAATTTCTATGAAATTAGGCCATTTGATCATGCAAAAATTGGACTTTAACTCACATCCAAAAGGCTCAATCAGTGTTGTTTGACAAACCAAAATGCTGTTGTTTCATTTTTATTTTGTTTCTTCTGTGTATGTTCACAAAGTCAAGTTTAAACCTGCCCGGCTTGGTTTCACAATATGCATTGCTTTTGCTTTGAATTTAGGTCAAGTGTTGCAAACTAGTGTGTCACCCCTCCATCTGTTTTTACCCTGCAGGCTTGCACATGGGGAGTGGCCTATGAAGTGACTGAGTGTCAAGTTGAAGCATCTCTTCAGTATTTAAACATGAGAGAGGTTGTACTGGGAGGATATATAACCGAGATGGTTGAATTCATCCCTAAAGAGAAGAGTCACGGTTCAGTGTTGGCCCTCGTCTACATCGCCACTCCTGAGAACCCCATCTACCTCGGCCCGGCCTCGGACAAGGAGATTGCCGCCCAGATTGCCATCTGCAGAGGCAACACAGGCCACAACACTGAGTACCTGACCCGCCTTGCAGAATTCATGAGGCACCACTGTCCAGAGGTGGAGGATGAGCACCTTTTCTCTATTGAGACAGCTGTTTTGAACATTTTCAGAAAGTGCGGAGGCCTCAAATCCAAAGACTAGAAATCCCTGCTGCTGGAAGTTATATAGAAAATTGCACAAAAAAAACTCCACATTACAAGAAAACAATTTTCATTAGTGGAAAGGGAAATGAAGTCTTGCAAAATGTTCAAGGGAAAATGGTGCTTAAATGGTGCACTGTATCTATCTCATGTGACTCATGAGACTCATGAGACATTTTTCAACTGTGATGACAGACACTTTAAATACTGTATGTAGGTGATTCATGCTGTATTGCATATTGTACACAAACAGAAGCATGTTATGCTTTTGAAAATCCACACTATCCACAGAGAAGGTTTGACCTTTTAAATCTTATGATATTGTAACCTTATTAATATTATGCAAAGTTAATGCACATTTCTTTTTATAAAGTTTTTTAATAAAAACATACAAATCTGTATGAGAAAATGGTGTTCAGGATTTCCTTCCCTGTTTATAAAGTCTCCCATACATCTCTTATATTTTCTGTCAGGATGCTTTATGCATACAGACCCTCTTGATTCACATTCCCACATCATATGGCCAAAGAATGTTGCCTCTGGCATTGTGAAACTGCTGACTTTTCCTCAGAGAGCTGTTAAGCTTTAAGACATCTTTTGTGCATTTATATTTAATTGCATACATTTTATTTAAAAACTTTCGAGCTTTTCTATGCAGTTTCTTGTCACTAACAAAAGGCTGTTAAAACCCTTTTCTTTCTGCTCTCAGTTTTATACCTCATAAATTTTGCCAAGCGCAGTGGTTGGTCCATCTTTAAAGAGTCCTTTTTGTACAGCAAAGCATTCCTCAAACACACTAACATCTCATTTAGATGTCAATCTATGCTGCACAGAAATGCTCATAAAGTGTTTTAATTGCTGTAAAGAATACTGAGATTTATTTATTTTTTTTAATAGAAAAATACTGCTAGCATAGTGCGATGTTCAGTGATGTTGGTGTTGTGAGTATTCTGTTTACCAGAGTGCACATAATCTGTTATAGAAGACCCAGACCATGGAAGACTGCCAAATCTTACAGTATAGAGGGAGTGTTTGGGGCTCTGCTGGGAGGTGGGGTGCAGATAGGGTTTCTTTCCCTGTCTGGGCTCCTTCTTCCATGGATAAACAAGCCACAGTTCTGTGGTACTGCTCTGCTTTCCTAGAATTCAGCCCCAAACTAGGTCAAAGGTTTAGAGCAGTGAAAACAGCAGAGCAAAGAGAGCTCACATATACAGAACATGTAAAATAGACACAGACAGAATGTCCTCTCAGGTGGAAAGATCTTTAGAACTCATTACATAACTCTATTTTTAGAAATAAAGGTTACAGTAAAAGTCCATGTCAGTCAATACAACTTCATTTGCTACTCAAAGTAAAGCGTGTTATCAGTGTTGTCTGAGACACAGTGTTTTCATTAAAACTAATGAGATTATGTAGATAAAAAAGAGACAGAGCAATGAGTTTGTTAATGGTTTTCTACAGCACAACTTTGTAACATGTGGTAACATGTGGTACACAGAAACCTGGTACTGTGCAGTCCTGGTACAAGTCGTTCCCAACAAAAATGTCTGATGACCTGATGACTCAGAAAATATGGCGTACTCACTGTCCTTCAGTCCTCACCCAACATGTTTTTCATTTCTTCAGTTCTACTATTAAAGAGCTGCTAACTGACTCAAGAGTTAGATTAAAACGTACCTGATCTAAAAGTCCTGTTTGCACAGCATTCAGTTTCATTTTTGGATGCATTTTTAATTCTTTTCCCAATCTTTGCTGCAACATATCATCAAGGCTCAACCTCTATTTCTTTGCATGTTGGGATTTGAAGACACAAATGCCTGTTCAGTGCCCTTCTCCCCCCAGCTGGCTCAGCAGGCCTTTATCATAAAAATAAATTGGGTTGATGGCATAGGTCATCCATTTGGATGCTATGCTGGAATTTCAATCAGGAGACTGGGGTTCTTTCATTCTTGAGTTTTTGTTTGTTTTTGTGTTTGGTTAAGTGTAGGTACCTAAACTGCTTGGGAAAAGATTAAGGTTTAGGAGTTGTTGTTTTTTTCACACTTTTTTTTTCACACAGGCTAGTCAAAACATGACACTGAGACAGTATCTGGGGTGCAGGTCTATTGTAAGCTTTGGTGTAATACTGGGCTGTACAACACCTGATGAGTTTTTCCGTGTATTTAATCACACAACCTCAAGTTCTGAGTCACATGAGTTTATCGGTAATCACATGCTGTTTGCTCAATCTAAAGTATAATTATGAGAGTTATGATAACTGGTAACAGATAACATTTAATGGATGGATAACATTCAAAGCAGTTGACTGCATTAGAGTGTGATGATTTACAGCTCACTGTGGCCCCTCTCATTAGAGCCATTAAAATAAAGATAAGTCAATCAATAAAACCTCTTTGCCATACCACTATTTGGCAAAGTGCAGAGGAAATGTGAGACCTGAGGTCAATATTCTTAGGAGGTAATTCTTCACCAACATATGTGCAAACATCTCCATATGTCTGACATTTTCCATTCTTTTTGTATGCTTAATTGCAATGCTATACACACACAGAACCTGATCCATGAAGGTTTTTGATTTGATATAAGATTAGAAAGTAAAGTACATGTATTGTGCTCCATATGCATTGTGAACCTCAATGCACATAAATAATGTTCTGAAAAAAACAGACCCTAATTCTAAGGAACATTCACAATAACAAACAGACTGAGGTCATGTGCTTAGCATGTTCGGTTTGGTCTATCTACCACTACACAGAACAGTTGTCACATCCCTAAAAACATTGTTCCTTCCCTTTGGAGCCTCCACCTGCATGCTAATGTGTACGAAGTCTGAACTCTGACTTTTGACCTTGTTTTGGTCAGTGAATGGCTGAAAGTCATCTTGGAGATATGTTAAAGAGAAAGTGATTAGGCCACTAAATGAGTCCATCCACTTTAGGGCCCTTGCCCTCTTACACTGGATGGTCAGCTCTGTCTGCTGAGGGTCACCTCACCCCTCTGTGGGTGGACGTTAGTGCTTTATGATTGGGAAGGCCACTTCATCACAAGAGGAAGACCATCCATTAATAAGACACAAATAATGTGATTGCGATTTGGCAAAAATCCCCACATGACTTCTTTCAGTCATCTAATTGACATAGAAGCTCACATTTCACGTATTAGGTGTATTACATGAAATATAAAACTTTCAGGTTACTCAGATCAAAGGACTGAATCTGGTTTCTGGTTTGGGCCTGAGCTGCATCTCATCTGGTTAAATGCAGTAGAAGGGAAAGAAAACAGTGGGTATTCATCCATCATTGTGCAACAATAAACACTATTTATTCATTATCACTAGCAGTTTACGTGAAAAGTGTTTCTTCTCATCCAAACAGAACATGACTCACGCCCACTGGATCTCTTAATTCAATCTGTTTGGAGCAGGAGTGGGGACCTGAACCAGGCTTGACAAAATTAAAGTTGCAGCCAGGGACCTGCTGCCTGCTTCATTAGCCTCCTCTATCCCTGAGGAACGTCACTTTGGCAGCACTTAATTTCATTTCCCTAATCTCATTTACACCCAAACTCACCACAGTTTCACGGGTCTGGCCATGGGGTGTCATATCCTAAGGTGGAAATGTCTATATGTGCTCAGTCCGAGTTTTAACCTGAAACACTACGAGTACTGTTAAATTACTCTATGCTGCTTTGTGTGACGCATAATCATGAACTGAGATTGATTTGCTAGTGGTAGCAAGTTTAGTATATTTGCCATCTTCATAATAAGCACTGAGCAGTCTGCACAGTTGTCGTTCAGACATTTTCACCTAAACCAAAAATGCCTACCAGCTTTATGACTAGAAGAAATGTCCTGGTGGAAACCTGGGAACAGCTCAGCACCAATTCAGTACATGAATTGTGTGCATAGTGCTTTTCTGAAACACTATGCACCAATTCAGTACATGAATTGTGTGCATAGTGCTTTTCTGAAACACAACATTTCTATGATAATTTTTTTTTTCTTTGGTAAAAATTAAAAAGAAAGAAATGTCACAGGTATTTGCACTGATTGTTGTGAGTGACACACTGAATACAGGTTCTCATGTTTCCTCTACTCTTTGGCAAAGAGCACCGGCAATGTGGTAGGGAGCATTTATTGATTTTACTTTTATTGTTTTAGCTATAATGAGAGCTGCTGGCATTGGTTGTAAATCATCAATGCGCTAATGTGGCATAATTGAATTCTTACTCCAAATTAATATATAACTAAATAAATGAACAGCCTTCATATACACACTACAGCAGTTTTTATGAATTGGCAGATGCTCAAGGCAGCTTCAGTTATCTCATGTAGGAAGAAGTCTTAATTTTGATGGTGTGTGTCAACTTTGAAAAGACACCCAATATATTAGTGTCCCTGAAACACATCACGCCAACAAGTATAGGTGGAGATTGGGATTGTTGGCATGCAGTAGTGAAGACACAGAACACAATTGGTTTTAAAAAAACAAATTAATTATAGGGTGTGGACTAACAGGCAAACACTACATAAACAACATGTGAATCATCAGATAGTTTTGGTTAGGACATTTTGTACCAGAATTTGTTTTGTATCTTGTTACACTGTTGTAGCACAGGAAGAAAAAACAAAAAAATTTAAGTTGACCCAGTTCTGTCTGTTTACTTATCTGGATGATCTTCATAGTTTTACTGAAACCCACACACTGCATCTCAGTCACACAGAGTTTCCCGCTTTAATTACAAATCAATTAAGTTACTAAATTCAAGGAAAAATGATACCAAAGCGCTACACCTCTGTCCACGTAGTATTCTGACGTCTTCCCTGATTCCACCCTTGGCACCTGCTATATCTCAAACCAGCTCTGGCGTGGCTCGCCACGGGGACCTGTTGTGTAGTGTTTGAAAGTGCACTTTCTTCGTAAGCAGAATATCTGGTAAAGGCATCTTTGTTTTTCAGTTGCCAGCACAGTCTGCTCTGTAAGGCGTTGGCAGATAGGCGTTTTATAACATATAATCTTTGAATTGTGTGAAAACAATCCAGTATGACGAAGGTGTAAGTGACTGACCTCATACTTTAGATGACACTTTCAATTAGAGCGTTTCCCCCAGAAACATTCTGACTTGTGACAGCTGGGAAAGCACTTGTGGAATTAATGCTGTGTTGCAACTAAATGAGACGTCATGCAAAATGCTGGTTCAGGTCGACGTAGATAAACCAGCACAGACAAAACAGCTGCACTTCTTCTGGGGAATCTAGGTACAATGCACCTGCTTTCTACCACATGCTTTCCTGTCCAACCGGTCTGTGTTAAAAGTCTAGGGAGACAAGTAGACACTTTGGTTTACAGTATGACTGCTGTGAGGCAATTCAAGATAATTTAATTACCATTTAATTACAACATGTAATTTCACATGTAGTTCCTTTGTGCTACTAAACAAAAAATTCAACTATCAAAGTATAGGTTAACCTACTGGCTCATTTTGATATTGTCACAGTATGAAGGCTCCAAGCTCTCAGGTAACTTGACTTAATTTCTCAGAGTGAATCAAAAGGCCCTGGAGGTTTCCGGCCATTTTTCTGTTGAGTGCTTTCTCTCAAAGAACAGGAAAGGCAGCTCTTTTTCCCACACACTCACAGAGGTTCCATATCAGTGCCATTTTACAGGACAGCAGTTAATAATCAAGCAGCTGCAGGGTCACTGTAACTCTGTCTTTAATCTACAATACTATGCTTAACTAAAAATGCTGGTCTGGAGTTTTCTAGAGGGAATACTATCTTTACACCCATCCAGTCATCCACCCATTTTCTTCCGCTTGTAATATTCAGGGTTACAGGGGGATGGAGCAGAATTCAAACTCTTTTTAAAAAAAAATCAAACTCTAGGAGCACTCGTGCATTTAAAAGGGACTTATTCAATGCTGTTTAATAAAAGGCAACTTTGTAATCTATACACTAATGCAAGCATTTTGCTCAAAGGTCCACACAGCCCTTTAATATTTCACTTGTTGATTCAAATGATATCTAAGTGTGTAACCCTAGAACTGATATCTGCAAATGATACTTTGTGTTTGTTTTCAAAGTTGTATCCATTTGGAAAGATCATTTTCTCATGTTAGTCAGCCAATTGCAGCAGTTTCCTGTTTGAATAGATTCTAATCAGGCCATGCAAGAACAAATGCTGTGTGGATTCATGTGGAGCCAGTTGAAACTAAAATAAGAAGAAAACACAGATGCTTCAAATGCCAAAGGGTGACACCCCTGTTGATATTATCAGTTCTCTGTAATGCACTTGACCCAACATTAAGCCACAGAGGCACTGGAGTGATATGTGTGGAATTCTTATGATTTTCATGCCTTTCTAAAAGAAGTATCTTTTATGTTTCTGGTAACAGTGTTCTTGAATATTATGGCAAAACTAAGACCGAGATGCTGTCATAGCTGACTCACCTGGAAGTTTTCCATTTTCATAAATAACAGCAGTCAACATTCCAGACTGTAGCTGTCAGCTATGTGAAGTAACCATAAAAAATACAGAATTAAAGATTACAGTATTCATGGGAATGTCCAGGAACTGGTTTTGTATATGTGGAACAGCTGGAAACTTGCCCCTCCCAAGTGTCTGGGAGTGTCTGCCAACACAACACAACAAAGGTGTTGCAGAGGCTGCCAGACATATTTTTTTTGCGGGTTAAGATGAATACAACATGCCAAAAAAAAAAGTCACTGAACGACTATATGAAAGCATTTGAATTATTGCAAGTTGCTGCAAATTTAGTCAACCTGCTAGTTTTATTACATGTTCATTAACCCCCAGCGCTCCATATTTTTAGGATCATCATGTGAATGTGCCCATTCACTGGAAACTGGTGATTTCCTTGCATTATGTTAAATATGAACACGTAATTCCTCAATCTGAAGATAAAACAAACCTGTTAAAAAGGAATTTTGTTAACATCGGATCCATTCTTCATCCTTCACTTGTGGAAAGCTGTGCAAACAGGAAAATATGTACCAACATCTTTAAAGTAACTCAGAAACCTGTGTAAAACCACATTAGTACTTCAGTTTGTTTGGATTAAACAAGCCGGAAAAAGATATATTAGCTTTGTTGGTGCTAATACTTGAATTTTGTTACCTCCTGACAGAGCCAGGCCACCTGCTGGCCATACCTTCATATTTACTGCATAAATGTAGGCGCAGTAGCAGTCTTCTCATTTAACTCCTGGAAATTCAAAACTATACCTTTAAGTCAATTGTGTGGAAATATTAGCATTAGCAGACTGATTTTTATAACTTAATTCAATAATGTTTAATTGTTATTTGAAAAGCTAATACAGGTGTAACTGCCAGGCTGCACATAATGTACCTGAATGTTTCTCTGAAAATATATACTGTATATAACAGTTTTAAATAATAATTAGTAAATGTGTATGAGTCAATGTAAAAATAAACTATTATTAACTCTTCTTCAATAAAACCTTTTCACAATTTTAAAACTGGTTGATTCTGACTCATGTAAAGAAATTTGACCTGGTCTTTTCAAGAAGAGTCTCACCGTTCTCAGAGAGAAGATAAATCAATATGTACAGAAATTCATCAACCAAAAATATTACAGCTTTTGCTAAGACTACTCTTTTCATATAGAATCTAAAAAGGTGATTGAGAAAGCATTTTTAGGGCTTTTAAATGTGTGTTAATAATCCACATTCCCATCGTACAGATAAATAAAAGTTAGGTTTAGTTTTTGAACAGGTTTGTAGAAGGGCAACACTATTTCCCACTAAGGACAGAGGACAGACCCCTTATGATGCTCTCTGGAGGGTAAAGTGGGATTAGTCTGCTGCTTCTGAACCCCAGCTAGGATTTAATGGAGCAGAGGTAACTAAATTGGCAGGGATTCTTGCTGGCCAACAAAAGCCCCAAAACCCTTAAGCTTTACTTAAAAATTGGGGCAGGATAACTGACCATAAGCTGGCTCAGATCCAAATGACTATATCAATCCAGATTAACTGAAAATGCACTGATACCTCAAAAATGCAAAATATAGAGATAGTAATAACATCTCAGTAATATCTCAATAACTGGCTACAAGGCAAGAATATAAACAGGGGTCATCTGTAGAACAGGAGAGATCCACACAGGTCTCACCATAAATCACAAGGTGCTAGAATTTGAGATTCCTTGAGAAGAGGGCTGTTACTTGTTGCAAATAAACTATTAACAACAGACTAGCTTTGAAACTCATTTATAGATTGGAGGATAACTCCTACTTGATAGATTTGCACAGTGCCTGGTACAGACTGTCTTAGTCTGTAGAGGCTGAATCCCAAAGACTTTGATGAACCTCCATTTTTAACTGGCACCACCAAAAAGTCAACACTGTTTCGAAAAGGTGTCAACAACATCAGCATATATATATATATATATATATATATATATATACACACACACGCACACACACACACACACTCTTGAGGACAGAGAAGACAGATGTTGTGCCTGGAATCTGCTGAGGCCACTCTTCCAGTTTCGGGGTAACAGCTCGTAATGCTCCTATTACTACTGGGACCATTTTGGACTTTAACTTTCTACAACTGCTCCAGTTGTTTCTTCAGCCATTATATATATATATATATATATATATATATATATATATATATATATATATATATATATATATATTAGGGCTGGGCACGTTAACGCATTAATTAATTAACGTCGAC
>VUQS01074006.1:15654-34357 GCA_015108495.1 Heterochromis multidens
GTGAATTATGTAAAAAATGCACCTCCTTAACTAGGAATGTTAGCTTTGTGATTATGAGCATTTACTGTTGCTGTTGTCTGGCATATCTGCTATCATTGTTAGCATTTATTACAGTCTTAACATCATAGTTTCTGAGTGTGCCAATTTAGGGAGTGAGTATACAACTGAGCGCCGCACAGGGAAAATGTACACATGAAACACTTTTTTGTTAGTGTTTGTTATGTGACTTTTCACAGAATGGTGGTTTATGTTAGTAAATGTCATTTTTGTGTTGGTTTATTTTAATGCCATCAGCTATGTTTGTTTATGTTGCAAAGGTTTAGTCTGCTAGAATGACATAAGTTCAATAAAATATGAAGTAAAATTCACAAGAGGACTAGCATTGGTCCATACTTTGAGAATCCTAGCTATAGATTATTTGTAGAGATTGCATGCAATTCTGCAAGAGTCCAAAATAAGAAACTTGCGTGGGTTGTGTGTTTTTCAGTTTCGCCCTTTTAATGTAAATTAACATTTCACAGAACACATCAGTAAAAAGGTTATAAACTTCAATCTGTACCACAGGGGCTGCCACTAGCAGCCATGGGCCTTTAACATCAGGCTGCAAAGAGTACCAAGGAGATTATATCAAATGTATGTATAACAAGTGACAGTGTGCCCAAAGTGTTGCTATTATGTGGGGTTGCAGTGTGATGGATGCACTCCTCCTGCTCTAATCCTCATCTACTTAAAGAGATATACAGGAAATGTTATGCAAATGGCTTGTTTATCACTTTGTGTCTGTGTCAGCCACTTGTTTTGTGGCCTGAGAGTGCCATGCTGATCTCTGGCTTAGGGGGCAGTATAATCTTTTAACACCTATCTGGCAGATTTCTCTATTGTTGTCAGATTTGATATGAGACAGGAAGTGCAGGCAGATGCTGAGTTTATTTTTTAAAATACTGGATTAATAGTTTGGGTAGAGAAGGATGCATTTGTGTTGATCTCAAAGTGTACCTTTAAATAAATAGACTGCAGTCAGAGCGCACTGACCAAATTTATCATTACATTTTGAAATTGTGGAATTTGAACTCTATGCATGCCAGGGGGCACTCCTAAGCTGCACACATAGAGAGTCTCTTCCTAAGCAGATTACCTAGATAAATCTATGTCGGTATTCATTTCTGCATGTCTAGTTACACAAAAATAGACCGTGGGAATGCATACACTAAACATGTTTATAATAACTTATGCATCTAAGGACACTGAGCCATTAACACTCTGCTGACATCTGCTGCACAAGTTAAGGATGATGCAAACCTTTTAAAGACATTTTTTTTGCAAGATGCTTTTATTTGAAAAGCTCTGTGACAGATCTGAAATGGTAAAAGAAGTAACAGAAAAACAATCTTTGGATGCAAGGATATTTAAAGATGGTTTCCTGCATTTGACATTTACCTTGGATTAAGGAACAGCACATTGTGACTCACAGCTGTCAAAGGTGTGGCATGGGAGTTGAGCCGGCAGCATGATGGAGGGGGGCACCAGATGTTGTCCTCCTACCATGGGGAATAAACTCTATCACTCACACCGCAGGTGGTGGGAAAAGGGGGAGAGAAAGGGAGAAGAGAAAGAGTAAGTGAGAAACAACGGCAAACAGGAAGCAGAGACCTTACAACACAATGCTCACAGAGTTTCCTGCAGGTTCAGACAGATAAGGAGCAACACTTTGTTTAAAGCTGTAGTTTCACCCACCAAACGTTTCCCGGGCTCTAAAACATGTTACACTGCTTGCTCGTACAATTTTTTTGCAGTACAGCTGTGATAAGTTGGATTGCAAAATTTGAATTGTTTGTAAGGGAAACTAGCCCAACGCTCAATCCAAATGTTGCAACACAGCATGACTGCAATAGCAAGTTCAATTAAGGAAAAGTACAGTAAGATCATATCCAATTATTATTGCAGACATTACTAATAATACAATAATGACTTCTTTGTGAGGTCAGAGACCAGGCTCAAAAATGTGGTGTAATGTAATCTAGATGCTTGATCATAAGCAAATGACTCCAGTTGCATTATAAACTAATTATGAATCGGTTATGCAGGAGATGTTTTCCAAGCAAAAGTTTTATTTTATTAGGCAAGTTTTATTTATTTATCTACTTGGTCAAAACTGGGTATTTTGTTGTTGTGCATAACAGCAGGCACCAAATGCATTAAATTAGTGATTTAATGCACATGGAAGAGTTAGTAGTGTGAGTTTTATTAAGGTGCTATGATTAGTAGTACTAGCAGTAGTAATATGCGGAGTTGTTGCAGATGTGGAAGTGGAAGCGAGTGCCAGCAGTGTGAGTGTTTGAAACAGAGGAAATGTAAAGGAAATGTAAATATGAGATAAAAATATCTCAGATTTGTGTGTGTGTGCGTGTGTGTGTGTATTTTTGAACCCAGTCACCCTGAAAAGAAAAAAAACAGATGGCACCTGACGTCACTACTATGAACTGGAGTTGATGACAAATAATGACCTCCACTACTTCCCTTCAGTTCTGCCCTTTACTCTTTACGTGGCAGAGTAAAGCTGGTCTTGAAATGTAATGAAAATAAACAGAAGGTGGCAAGCAGGCGTGGGGAATTGTGTTTAGAGCTCCTGAATGTTGAATATTTTGCTGTGTACTGATTAATGGAATATTGAAACATAACTTTTTTTTTCTGTACCACTTGAAAATCAAAAATCATTATTTGAAAAGATGTGAATGAGTCTGAATAACTTTGCATGCTTGACCTCGGTCCATTTCACCAAGGAGAAACTTATAAGAGACAAAAAGAGAGGAAACTGCACCTGGATCAAGCACTGTGTGGGTACACGCAGAGAGGCCGATGCTGGAGCAACACCTCTCTCTAGTGACTCACGGCGGTATTACACCATTATCGCGTGAATTTGAAACAGCTTCGCATAGCAGAGAATTTAGGAGTTTGTAAATCGGCATCTATCTAGTCTCGTGATAATATCGGGACTCTTATTACAGCTAATCACATTTGTCTCCAGAATTTCAGAATATGGCATTTATAGTGTCTTTAAAGAAAAAAAAATTCTACACTTTTCTCCTTTCTGTGTGTTAACTTTACACATTTACACATTTACAAAAAAGCACCTTGCAAAACCAAGTTAATTATATCCCGCTGTGCCACCTTTAAGGGCCAATCAACTGACCTTTATCAGATAAGTCAAATCAGTCTTGGTGGGAGTGACTATGTAAATCTGTATCAAACGGAAACAGTCAAAGTGTTGAGAGGAGATCGCTCATCTGATTGGACGCCTTTGTTCTTTCAAATCGAGGTGGTCCTCTCACTTTATTGGCACCAACAGGCCCCTGGAGGGTGAAGAATTTTTTTTTTTACAGTAGTGTTGCACTCCTGCATAGACTTTCACACTGCTGCGATTCTAAGATAATGCAGTAATAAGGGAAGATGGCGCAGGCCTGTCAAAGATTTGATAAAGCAAACAGAGTGAGAGAAGAAGTGAGCTGCATGCTGGTTGGTGATGGAGCAGTGGGGAAGACCAGCATGGTTATCAGCTACATCTTCAATGGATACAACACTGAGTACAGGCAAACAGCATTTGATGTTTTCACAGGTAAGTGAAGGTGCTCTTCTTCTTTTTAAAGGTCAGATATTTCACCAGGCAATAAAACCTGTTTGTTTCTGCCTAACTTCCAGGCTTGGTTCATGTGAATGGAATTCCAACGCGTATTAAACTGATAGATACTGCTGGACAGGTAATTATCACATATCACAGACAATTTCTTTTTTTCTTTTTTTTTATTTAAACAGATGAGTGGGTCTTTTGCTTCTCATCTCTCAATGTTTGATCTGTCAGGAGGTGTTTGGCCATCTTCGCTCTCTTTGCTATGCCCATGTGGACGTCTTCATCCTCTGCTTCAGCCTTGTCAACCCCATCTCATTTGACAATATCACCTCCAAATGGATCCCACAGATTCGTGCCGCCAACCCAAACTCCCCCATCATTCTGGTTGGAACTCAGTCAGACCTTCGCCACAGCGTGGACATCCTTATTCATCTGGACCAGCAGGGCACCAGACCGGTGCTCTTTAACAAGGCCAGACGGCTCGCAAGCAGGATCAGAGCTCACGACTATGTGGAGTGTTCAGCTCTCACACAGCACAACCTTAAAGATGTGTTTGACAGTGCTGTATTTGCTGCTATTAAGCACAAGCACAGCGGCACGAAATACAAAAAGCTCAGCCTGCTTAAAAGTTTAAAGTCTCTTTGTGATGGTGGCTGGAGGAAAAGCTTTAGATTCATGTGATATGAAATCCAAAGAGTAGAGTGGATATTCTCACTCGATTGTCTGTGACAAACCGTGCATTTTTACCAAAATATCTCTCTACAAAATGTGGATTGTGGATTTGAAGAATGGAACTCAAAACCTGCATCCTTGTGTGAAATGTGACAATCTATGATTATATCCATAGTCCACTGACTTCATACAGCTACAGTTCTTCTCTTTATACCTTTGCGTTTCTTGTTTCACATTTTGTTTGTTGCTGTTATTCTTTATATTTTTGTGTGCTACGTAAGTTTTGTAATAAATGTATTACAGTGTTAAGTACTTGCCAGTTGTTGTGATTTGCTTTCTTTTGAAAACATCCAATTTCAGGATTTGCCTTTAGAAGTTGCTTTCAGTGAAGAAATGGAGGGAAAACACAAAGTGCCATTTAGGACAAATGGTCACCTGCTGATGCTTTGAAGTGCTACTTTACAAGACAAAAGCCATTTAAATCCGTCCTCTGCTTGGAAGCCTGATGATGGGCCATGTTTCCCACGCCTACTTCTAAAACACCCATCCACATTTCCCTAGGTATGGCAATGATCAGTGATGAATTTTTTATTTCAGTAATTAAGGTTTGGCCAAATTCTGGTAATTTCAGAAAAAAACAACTAGATTTTGACTAAATATTAATTAAAAGGGACTGAGAAATTTAGAGCTTGTCACAGCATCAGCTAATTCTGTGTTAAACACAGCATTCTAATAAATAGTCTTATTATTTTATATTGCCTATATTGCCATATTTATATGCAATAGAGAAGTATTAAAACAGAAACATGACAAATGAAAATGTTTAACTGCACCATTACTCGGCCAGCAAAAATGTGACTGGGACTGGAGAGATTTTGCAACTTAGAGTTCTCCTTTATGAACTTGTTGCCTGGTAGATGCAAAAAAAAGAAAAAATGGAGTCAACACTAAAATGTTGACTGTGAAACCCATTCTTTGTTTAAAAGGGTCTTCTTCTTCTTTTGGCTGCTCCCCACAGAGGATCATCTGCCTCCATCTCACCCTATCCCTAGCATCCTTCTCTGTCATGCCAACCCTCTGCATGTCCTCCTTCACTACATACATGAACTTCCTCTGTGGTCTTCCTCTTTTCCTCCTGCCTGGCAGCTCCATATTCCACATCTATTGTCCAATATGGCCACTATCCCCCCTCTGCACATGTCCAAGCTATCTCAACCTTGCCTCTCTAACTTTATCCAAACTGCTCAACCTGAGCTGTCCCTCTGATGTACTCATTTCTAATCTTGTCCATTTTGCTCACTCCCACTGAAAATCTTAACATCTTCAGCTCTGCCACCTCCAGCTCAGCCTCCTGTCTTTTAGTTAGTGCCACCATCTCCAAACCATACATCATAATAGGTCTCACTACCTTCTTGTAAACCTTCCATTTGACTCTTGCTGCTATCCTTCTGTCACAAATCATCCTTGACATTCATCTCCACCCCACTCCGCTCCCTTCTTCACCTTTCTTGTGCACTGTACGTTGCTTTGGATGGTTGACCCTAGTTATTTAAACTTATCTACTCCTTGAAGCTTCACTGCTAGTTTCCTTCTCATTCACACACATGCATTCTTTCTTGCGTTTACTGACTTTCATTCCTCTTCTCTCCAGAGCATACCTCCACCTCTAGAAGCTGTCTTTCACCTGCTCCCTACTCTCACTACAATATCATCTGCAAATGTCATAGTCCACGAAGACTCAGGCCTGTCAGCCTGTCCATCACCATAGCAAACAAGAAGGGGCTCCGAGCTGATCCCTAATAATGTAATCCCTCCCCCAGCTTGAACCCATCTGTAACTCCTACTGCACACCTCACCACTGTCTTGCTGTCCTCATACATGTCCTGCTCCACCCTCACATACTTCTCTGCCACTCCTGACTCCCTCAGGTAGTACCACAGGTCCTCTCTTGGCTCCCTATCACATGCCTTCTCTAGATCCACAAAGACACATTACAGCTCCTCCTGACCTTCTCTATACTTCTCCATCAACACTCTCCAAGCAAACATCACATCTGTAGTGCTTTTTCTTGGCATGAAGCTATACTGCTGCTCAATGATCCTCTCCTTTCCTCTTGGCCTCGCTTCAGCAACTCTTTCCCATATTTTCATGGTATGGCTCATCAACTTTATCCCGCCGTAGTTACTACAGCTCTGCCCATCCCCTTTGTTCTTGAAAACTTTATTTAAAAGGGTATTATATTATATTATATTATTTAAACGTTTTAATATGTGAGTTTTTAGGAGTTGCACAGAATGTAAACAGAGCAAACCATTCGCAAGAACTACGTTTCCCACGATGCAACCTGGCTTCACCCTGCTCTGACCCTGTGACTGAAAATAATCTGATCAGCTGATCTGACCTGGCAACAAAATAACGTAGCTAGAGCAATCTATCAGGGAGGGGGGCTGAAGAACAAAACAATGACACTGCTTGGAAGAATTTAAATACAGTAACTCTTGTAAAGACCTTTAAAATCGAATCGCGCCGATTTCCCTCCCGCTGTTAAGAGAAAGAGTTCGCGGATAATCGAGGTTTTAACATCGACTAGCTGTTGTTTGTTGATATGTTGTTGCTGCTCAGTTCACAAACTGGAGGCTAACTGCTTGCTTGGACGGCTATGAGCTGCTATGGTTTGCTGGCTCGCTAAATACAGCTTTTGTTTGAGGGGAGGGAGAAAAGTTGAAATTGTCCGGCGAAAGTAACTAGCTCTAAGCTAACTGTTCGTATTTGGTTGCCAAATAATTGACTGAATTTTAACCTACAGAGGGTCAGGTTGCTAGTTAGCCTGTTGTTAGCATTAACATTTGCACATTTTCTGGGGTATTTCTTTCAGGGAGGGTTCATTGTCTCGTTAGGTACCGGTGACCTGCACACATTTGTGTTATTTTACACTTTCCTGTCTTAGATATATTTTATGTAATACTGCAGCTAAATGCTAACTTTAATGCATGGACAAGCTAACTCAGTGAAAGGATATTAAGCGTAACTCAAAAAAAAAAAAAACCGACTGTTTTTACTGCATTGCCTTTGTTAGTCGCACTAAATGGCGTCATATCAACCCGTTTAAGTGTCTGAACCTCATATCGCGAAAGTTAATTTGATGAATTATATCAGTGTTAAGACTTTGTACTAAGTCAGTATATTAACAGCCCTGTTATCATGCAGCTGTCTTAAGTTTATTTCACTGTATTTGGACATTTCAGTTTTCAGTATTACGGCATTGTGCATGTTTCATTAACTGCTATTGGAAGTAGCTGGTGCTGTTGTCAAAGCTGTTCCAATAAGCGCCCGTCTGTATTCAAGCTCACTTCTTAAGAAATGATGAATGGGTATGGCTCATCTTCAGAAAAAGGAGTCAATACTAGTCTGATATGTCAGGAGAGTTATTCCTGTGGTGGCTCTGAGGAGGCTGCATTTGAGTGTGTTGAGTGCAAAAGCCTGCAGTGTGTTCACTGTGAGCTTGATCTCCATAGTCATGACCGGCTAAAGAACCACGAGCGGGTCCAGATAGGTCCTGGACATGTCCCATACTGTGACAACTGCAAAGGAGGTAGTGGGGATAGTGGCACGCGCCATAGGTCTGTGGTCCGCTGCCAGAACTGCAAAGTTAACTTGTGCCAGGACTGTCAGAAACGTACTCACAGTGGAGGCAACAAGAAGAAGCACCAGCTTACACCTTATCCTCCACCACCCAAACCTGTAGAAGGCAACTCTGTCCAAACATCTGCCCAGCCTGCTGTCTGTATAGCTGATGATGCCAAATCTCAGAGAGCAAAACGTCTGGAGAAGGTATCCAGCTTTCTTCTGGTTGATGAGAACGAGGAAATGCAGGTAAGCTGTGCAGGTGTTCATTAGATAGGACCAAAATCAATTTTCTTTGTTTACGCTTAAAATTTTTCACACTTGTTGTTTGTTCTAAGATAAAAGATGAAGCATCCTTCATGAAGAGCCTCAGCTGCGCGCCTGACCAGCTGCTAAAGGTGGTGTCCATCTTTGGTAACACAGGAGAGGGCAAATCTCACACTTTGAACCACACATTCTTCATGGGCAGAGAGGTGTTCAAGACTTCTCCTACACAAGAGTCATGTACAGTGGGTGTGTGGGCGGCATTTGACCCCATCCATAAATTAGTGATCATTGATACAGAGGGGCTGCTTGGGAACAGTTCCAAACAGGGCCAGAGAACACGTCTCTTACTCAAGGTGCTCGCCATCTCTGACCTCATCATCTACCGTACCCATGCTGACCGTCTCCATGATGACCTCTTCAAGTTTCTTGGCGATGCCTCAGATGCATATTTGAAGCATTTCACCAAGGAACTGAAGGCAACAACGGCACGCTGTGGCCTGGATGTCCCATTGTCCACCTTGGGCCCCGCGGTAGTCATCTTCCATGAAACGGTGCACACTAAGTTGCTGGGTTCAGGTAAAACATCTCTACCTGTTAATGGGTGCAAAGTAATATCTTAAACCTTTAAAAAGAACTTTATTTAAAATCTTCACTCTATCACTGTGAATATACAGTAGTTATGCTTCACTGCATCAAAGGACTACAAGTTGCCCCTTTAAAGTAAACTAAGGGTTAAGCATTGCAAATAATTAGGGGTTTGGCAAATGTTAGCCTGCAGTCAAAATCACCATTCCAACTTCTGTTAAATGTGGAAACAGTAAAGAAATATAAATTTATAGCTGTAGTTAGTTTTTGCACATTTCCATCTAGTTTTAACAACTGGTATTGTACATTATTGTGAATCATAATTTTAATTTATTTTCAATCTAAGAGTGTATTGTGTTTTCCATAAGTTCTGAGTAGCTACTGGTTTCTGTTCCTCTTGCTATGGTAAAATAATCAGCCTGCAGAGACTTACAGTTTGCTCAAGTTAGATAAGCCCTTTTACTGAGGAAGAGTGCCTGCTTTTACTATAGTCTGATATCTTTCATTCTCTCTGAATAAAAGTCAGTTTTAGAAATCCATTGCTATGGAATGAAAACAAAGCTGACAGAAATAAGAAGAGCCTTTGTTCACTGTAGTGCATTACCTGGCAAAATGAAGCTGCAAGTCTCTACAAGTTGTTTTTCACATGAAATGGAAAATTTATGGGAACTAAGTGCTATTTATATGCAGACAGATCATTCAAATTGCATTGCTTTGAAGTTGTGGGTTAAAATATGAAAGAACCCTTAAAGGCTGATACAACAAACTTAATGAGTGAGCTCATGTTTTTGCTCTTTGGTTTATTACCCGTACACCTTTTTGGGATGAAAGTTGACACTTATTATTGTACATTACACTTTTGTATTTCTTGTACAGGAAAATATTGTCCGTTTCCCTCACATGTTACATGCATGCATTCAAGCACAATATTTTAAGAACTGTGTAGACAAATGCTAAAAGTTTATCTACAGTATATTATAGTTAATGTTAACCGTTCCATCTTTGTCCTGTTATAGATGTGTCATCTGAGTCTGTAGATCGGCTGCTGTTGGAGCGCTTCAGGAAGCTTTCCCGTTTTCCAGAGGCCTTTAGTTCAGTCCACTACTGGGGTACGCAGACTCTCAGTCCCCCTACTGACTTTTGCGGCCTGCAGAATAAACTGGAGCAGCTCCTGGATAACAACGCCACCCGCTCTCCACGCACCCCTGTGGTCATCTTCAAAGCTCTACAGGTAGGGCTGCATTTAGAGATCTGCCAGTTCCTGACCCGCTTAAGACTGGTTGAATGTTGAAAAAGACTACAAGGAAGTTAAACAATCACAGCTCATGGTAATGTATCTTTTGATTTTGGTATGACAGCAGTTTATGTATTAATATCTGCTGATCTTTAATTTCCCTCCAGGCACTGAGTGAACGCTTCAGTGGGGAAATTGCAGGTGAGCTGGTAGCACACAGCTGCTTCTTTCCCGATGAATATTTCACCTGCTCCAGCCTGTGCCTCAGTTGTGGGTCAGTATTTCTTGTCTTTTTTTCTTTTGGCTCTTTATCATTTTTGCTTCAGTCTTTTACTGTTTCTGTTGTTTGACATTCTGTGTTAATGAATTACCTCAGATCTGGCTGCAAGAACAGCATGAACCACTTAGGAGAGGGAGTGCGCCACGAGGCAAAGCATCGCTGCCGTTATTCTGCTCAGTATGATAATCGCATTTACACCTGTAAAGTAAGTGTGGTGACTCAGCTTTAACTTTTAGATTTCTCTGTTTGACCACAACACTGCAGTTATTTTTGTTTCATTGCCAAAGAGCCTTAAATTGAAATCATTGTTTTGTGCATCAAATCAGGCTTGCTATGAAGGGGGAAAAGAAGTGATAGTTGTCCCAAAGACCTCAGCGTCCTCAGATTCTCCATGGTTGGGCCTTGCAAAATATGCCTGGTCTGGGTGAGTAGTGAGGAAATGACCTACGAGGTCATCTGTATCTAGGCTTTGGTTAGCCCAATTTTAGCACTGGTGCTCCAAACTCGGACCTAAAATAATTTTTTTCTTATCACTCAAAAATGCATGTTCCACATCAAATTAAATACCAGAATATTGTCATAGAATATGAGTTTGATTTTTTTTAAATGTATGTTCAGGTATGTTATTGAATGTCCCAGCTGTGGAGTGATCTATCGGAGCCGTCAGTACTGGTATGGAAACCAGGATCCTGTGGATACAGTTGTCCGCACTGAGATCCAACATGTTTGGCCGGGAGTAAGTGATATAATTAGATAAAACTTTCATTTATTTATCTGCTATAGACTATATTTCCTTGATTATTGGTTTATATAGACCCTAGTTATGGCTACAGATAACCATTTGACCTGTATGTTTCTTGCAGTCGGATGGCTTTTTAAAGGACAATAGCAATGCTGCGCAGCGGCTTCTGGATGGAGTTAACCTAGTGGCCCAGTCTGTGTCAGAGCTCAGTGTCAAGCCTGCCAAGGCCGTCACCTCTTGGCTGACAGATCAGATCGCCCCAGCCTACTGGAAACCCAACTCCCTCATTTTGGTGAGTGACACACACAGCCCCATCCTCTGCCACCAGCTACCAACAGCCAAGTCAACATTTTTATGTCCAGAGGGATGTTTACTGTCTGCGGTGTGCCCATTACACAATCTATGTTTGCACGTCTCATGATAAAACTTAGATTCATGTTGCATCCTCACCCTTTTAGCTCTTGGTCAATACAACATGAGTTGTTATTTTTTTTTCTCTCGTACAAGGTGTGCCATAAGTGTCACACAGTCTTCCAGGATAACGACACAAAGCATCACTGCCGTGCCTGTGGGGAGGGCTTCTGTGATGGCTGCTCTTCCAAAGCTGCACCCGTCCCTGAGAGAGGCTGGGGTCTTGCCCCTGTCAGAGTGTGTGATGTCTGCTTCGAGCAAAGAGCTTCATATGCAGGTACGCACTCTCTAAATAATGTCAGATCTCCTCTGTTTTCCTTAAACCTCTGTTATGCTGTTGTTTAACATTTCTGAGCATGGATTTAGTAAGGGTCTTTTTCTTTATGCAGAACTACTTGAGGCAGAGCGAGAAGAGGAAGAAGGTGGAACTCTTGCCAGGAAGGTTGGAGAAGCTGTCACCAACACGTTAGGAGTCATGGTCACTGCTATTGACATCCCACTAGGTGAGTGTTTCCCAAAACAAAACCTAAAGGGGATTGTTTTGTAACCTGAATAAATGACCCAGTAAATGGTTGTACATGGGTGCAATGCCCTCTTGTGGTAAGGGCCCATTGTGCTTATTTTCAGTTACAAAGAAAAGAAGTTCTTTCCTCTTATTTATGTCATGCTGGAGTCTAGCCAGGAATATGAGATGCCCTAATGGCCTAGTTTTAACAGAACTTGTACTACTATGAAAAGCAGGTCTCTATGCCACAAATCAAGGAAACAGTTGAGCTATCTGAAGCATTTTATGTTAATGACACTAAAATGATTGCATTTATACAGAGATTGCATTTTCCTGTAACTAGTTGCTCTTGCCAGCAAAAAATATTTATAAGCTAAAAAACTGAAATCCTCCCACACACACTGGCCACCGAACCTAAAAATGCCTTGGACACTCTGTTCAGGACATATCTGTGGCAACACCTCCATACAGAAGTGCTCTCCTATCTAATGTTTAACACTGACTTTCACTTCTTGTATCTACCGGTTGTGATAGGTGGCCAGTTATACTGGTTTTTTTGTTTGTGAGTCACTTTGGCTGTGTACTTGTTTAATATTGATGTTAGGTTGCCTACATAACATACATCTGTTAAAATTCCTCAGTGATCATTTAACTACCCAGGATCAATCATTTCTGTACACTCTAACCTAACTAACCTTTAGGATGCACTTTGGCCAGTGCTTATGAGAAGAAACTTTTGTTAAGTGTGTTCATTAAGCCAGTGTGATAGGTTTCTGTCAGGATTATCCAAAAAGAAAGAACAAGTTCTGCTTCATTAGAAGAGAGGGTGAACTTTACCAAGATTAAATGCTGTATTTTTTCAGTCAAAGACCACAAACATATCCTGATTTCTTTATCAGCATTCGAAACCATGAAACTGTTTGTTTAATCCAAAGCACAAGTTAAATATTTATAAAGATACTATATACAGTATGCCTGCAGGGCTAAATTTACTGGTAAAGGGCAGAGATAAATATGTTTTGGACCACCTGATATCTCGCTGAAAATATCTCCATATCTGTGACTACCAGAAATACCTTGGAGTGACCTCTTCTCCAATCACAACAAAATTATCCAACTTACTTTTAAATCCAGCTCTTGTTTCTGTGTTTCTGTGTTTCATAACTTGAACCGAAACTTGGAGTTAGGATTAACTTCAGATAGTACTGGGAAAAACTAAGTATGGGTGAAGCGCAAAAGAATGCAAATAACTTTAGATACAACATTTAACCAGTATTAAATTCATGGGACTGAGAGAAATCATGGAAGGAGCTTAATGTGAGTGAGTACTGTGCATCTAAATTCAATGAATACTCGTAATAGAAATATTCATTTTATAGACTATGTTGAACGGGACCACTTGCTAATCAACCCGCAGAGAAATTTAGGGAAAACATTGTTCCCATTACAAAAAAAAGAAGAAGCCTGGGACAAACCCCACATAAATATAATGTTTTCAGTTTGTACTGAAGTTTGTGTATGAATTAATCAAGGATATAATTCGATAAAATTAGCGAGCAATCATCAGCTGGGTCTGCTGACATAGTTTATGGGGAACTTCCAGTGTAACCAACAGATATCCAGGCCAGGACTGTTTAATCAGCCCTGACCTGCTGTTCATTGTTTAAGAATGCAGAGAAATTTTGAAAAGTTGAAATTTAAAAAAAAAAACTGTATTTGGATGATGGCAAACGTTTTCAAGAATGCAGACTCTTTGCCTGCATCTAACCAAGACCTGCTAATATGAGATTGGTCAGTAAAACTCCTACTACAAGCCAACTACAAATGAAATTCATAAAGAATTTGGTACCACATTTTTTGTCCCTTGCCTACAAATTCTACATGTTAATGTGCAGATATGTTTATAGAGAATTAGTGAGTGATAGAGAGTCTAGTGGGTCATATTGCAATGTAAGCTTAAGCAACACCTGGCTGTATTGTCATAGAAACTTTCCAGACATGTGAATGTGGAGTTTTTATTTTCCACCTTCCTTTTAGGCCTAGTGAAAGACGCAGCTCGTCCTGCCTACTGGGTGCCTGACCAGGACATCCTGTCGTGCCACAACTGCCAGCGCGAGTTCACTGCCAAGCTGTCCAAACACCACTGCCGCGCCTGTGGCCAAGGAGTGTGTGACGACTGCTCCCCTGAGCGTCGACCCGTTCCATCGCGTGGCTGGGACCACCCTGTGCGCGTGTGCACCAGCTGCAACCAGAAACCCGGAGAACTTTAACAGGGACGGCTTTCCTTCCTCAGAACACCGGATAGAACCGCTCACTAACTCGGCAGCCTGTCGCTGCTAAAGTATACCTCTTTTGCTCTACCGATTCTGTCTTGTATCTGTGGAAGGGAAATTTTTAGGCATATATGTAGGACATTTAGCAGATTTGGGATTTCAGAGTTCCTGTGGCCTTTGTAGAACAGCCAGAACATGTGAGCTACTCGACTGAGTATGAGAAACCTGCATTTCTACTCTGATTATCCACAGTGTCAATGTTTTGATTCTTATTGACACAAATCCCTAATTTTACATTGAATAAGGCTGTTGAGCTATTTTTCTACTGTCAGAAAACATCAAAAAAATATCATTTAAATAATAATAATAGCTAGTTGAGAATGCTGGGTGTGTGATTAGTTTCCAGCAATTCCTATTATTGAGTATTTCCTCTGATGTCATACACATAATGGCAAAGAGATATTTTAAACACATGCAGCTAACTGCAGGTTCCTTTGCATGCATGTATTGCAACATTTTAGTTTTTGCACTACGCCTTGTTCAGCTGTTATAGGCTGTTGCTTACCATGGCCAAAATGCCAGATATCCAGGTGATGAAGCAGTCGGTCCAAACTCCGTTGAAATCTACTGCAGGAGGTCTTGATTTTGGATATCTGGTGTGCCAAAAATCATTCAGGTCACTGTGTCTGTGCTGGTATAATGTTTCTATTTTATCATGTAATATGTGGTCGTATGAAGACATAGAACTATGTTAGAGGAAATGTTGAAAGTTATTTAAGTATTGACATTTGAAAACAGAAAAATATTAGCACTCTGGCTTGCATGACAGTGTGAGAGATCATGGCCTTTTACTTGTTCGGAGGATGGTCTCTGAATAAACCTCACTATCTCTTTTACTAAGTGGCATTTCAGTGTTATGTTACAAAATGTACTTCATGTTCAAATTTGGGTTTTTTTTTTGACACCTTTGTTTTAATTGTTATCTAAATATTTAATATTTGGAGTTCCTGCCTGCACTGCTTATAGATGTTGTCTTTCAGAACTGAAAAATACACAGATGGTCTTCAAAGTGGTTTTACTTATTACACTCATGCCTCCGGGTCTCTGTAGATGCAGTCTGACACGATAAAGACTCCTGACAAAGCACAATGGAACTTTTGTTCTGTTTATAACAACTGGTTTTTTTCCTGTTGCTTTACATCCGTTATTGAAAGCTGTTGTAAATTTACTTTTGCTTTTTTTTTTTCTTTTCTTTTTTTTGGTTGACATCATTCACTGTATGTATATTTATAGACTTTGTAGTGACACTTTGTAAACCACCCTTTTCCTCTCTTGTTTGTTTTTGTCTTTCAGCATTACACACAGAAATACTAATGCTCGAATGTGTCAAAGGCGAGATGTTGAACCATATGTAGCGACTGAGAGCTTTAATTATGTCTTTCATCATTACTAGTTTTGTGTTATTGAGTACTGAGACCATTATCATACAAAGCACATTGCGATGCCTTTTAGACGTATGCTTGTATTTTATTGTCAAAAAAAAACAAGAAAAAAGGGGTCTTTGTCGATTGTAAGCTTTGTAGATAAAGTTAATTCTCCCTTTGCGCCTAACATGGAACTTTTTGGTTCTGATGTCTGATGAGAAGATGTTGTGTCTGCCTTGTCTCAAAATAGATTTATCTGTCTGAGTGTTTCATCACACACTAACACCCTCCTTTGAGATGCTAATATTGCACAGGATAGAATAGGAAATGCATCATGTCAGATTACTGGTACTGGAGTTCATTGCCTTGCATATCTTTGCAGTCTGTTCAAATATCTGTTATAGTGTTTGAGATGTACATTTCATCCCTTTATTTTTTTGGGTTAGGGTGCTACTGTCAACACTTCTGACCTGCAGACTGCAAATCAAGTAGAAATGACTGATATACTTTAAACTGTTGGAAACTAACTTGAAGAAACGGTGGAAGATTTGCATAAGATTAAAGTTGTATCAGCTCCCGTCTGTTAAAACATAATCTGCAACTGCCTCCATGTCTTAAGTGTGTGCGTGCGTGTGTGATTGTGTGTTTTAAATCTTTCTGTGTCAAACCACTTACTGTACTGTATGTGGGAGGAATAGATTGTGTGCACGTCCTTGTGTTATGAGCCTTGCTTTCATTCCCCTCCAGCGCTGCAGCTTCAGATAAATGAAAAAAAAAAAATATTTGCTTCGTGCTTATTGATAATGATAAATGATTTATAATTATTTTAATAAATAATTAAACCCAGGCTTCCATGTTGATATTCTGTGCCAATACACTGCATGGTATCAGTGAGCCAATAGAGGAAGTTGCATGTGATATCTATCCAAGTTACAGTAAGGGTCTCTTTAAAAGTGCTGTAATTCAGTTGTGTACAATATAAATACAAGGGAAAACCCTTTAAAATAATTTTGACAGTTTACCCCATTAGGCCACGCCCCATCCGCTCATGCTGCAGATGTATTGGTCCACGAATTCACCCCGAGCTCCGATTGGTCCATTTCCGTAGGTTTCCCTCAGAACTGCAAGACGCCGATATTGCGTTACATTGTAGCAAAATGGCGGCTGTCATTCAGAATCCACTAAAAGCGTAAGTAATTTAGACATTGAGGAAATTGTGAATATCTACTTTGTTGCCAAGTCGTATATTAAAACTGGCCGTTCGTGCATGTCATTTCCAGCCGTGTGCATATGACTGATTAAGCTGTCCAAATTCATTTTGTGTACTTCTTGCATGGCAAAGTAACCTCGTATAGTTTTTTTTTTTTTTTTTAATTCCACTAGATTTCAACATTTGGTCTTAAACAGTGTGCGCACGGCTGCCTGACATTTTCACTGCACTAGCGGGGCTTTTCCTCTACACGGTTTTGCATACAACACGAGAGAGTGTCGTCTTTTCTGGGCTGTAAATTTATTTGAAAACTGTCCACAACGTGCCTTTGCGCCGCAACGAATAATTAAAAGCCGATTTTCTCCGAGCTCGGTGGGGCATAGCAGCGGAATATCATCTGACATTCCGAAAGTCGTTTATAGTTGGTGTGAATTGTCGACATGTCAACTTTGGCTCCTCCGAGCGCAGACGTGGTCAGGACCCGGTAAAGCAAGGGAGGAGGCATTTTGTATTTGCATGCTTGCTGGCGAAATCGACAAAAGTGACAGCAGTTTGACTCCGCCGCTGAAAATAGACTGTCACTCTGTGCCTAAATAGTGCGTGCATGGCCATTTTTGTCCGTCAACTTCAAAGAAATACTCCACCTTTTCCCCCCATTTTCTCCTTTGTTCTTCTGTATTGTTTTACCAGTTCCAACTGGTAGACATGTTACTGTAAGTTAGACACACTTGGCCTCTCGCTCCTTGTCATTTTATGCTGAAATCAGACCAGGATTTGGTAAATCTTTAAATGCATGTTAAGTTGCGCGGCTGTCACCGACAGTCCGCCTGTATTGATGTGTAATAATCACGGGACTGTGGAGATATAGTGCAGGCTCTCCACTGTGCCTTTAAGTGGAGGAGTGCTGGAGATTAGCTTGGTCCAGGATCCTGGGCCCATCTGTCAGAGAGATGCTCCGACAGAGAGGAAGTGTTGGGCACAAGCAGGAGAACCATCTGCTCCTCCATAGAGGTACCCTGCCACCTCAGTGGACTGTAAGCACAAGGAGTGGACCTCACAGCACCTTGCACATCCATGCACCCCATGCTGCCATTGTTATTGAGGCATTGTTACACCTAGGAAAGGATGCAGCATGATGTTTTTGCACCATGTTCTCTATTATTTTTGCACCATCTAAAGAGAAGTTAATTTTAAGCATCCAGACTATATATAATGATACTGAGGCTGTGCATCCAGTAAAATGGCCTTCTAGCAAGATAACCTCACCTGCACACTCAGCTAAATTAGGGGGGGGGGGTGAATCTGTATTTACTCCTCAGTCGACTGAGCATGCTCTTGGTTTTCGCACAAACTGCTTCACAGTTTTACTCACCAGGGAATTGCCTAGTACAATCACAGCTTCCTTCTGCTGGCACCTGAGCAGCTCAGCGAACCACTCGATGTTCAGTGCAAATGTTAAATAAATAATGCTCCCATCTAGCTGCTTCTGTTCTCGCACCTCACGCCTGTGTTTTTCATGAGAGCATGCAGAGTACATTTCATCAATACCATGTTGGGCCATTTCTCTCTCTTGTGTCCCAACAAGCCTCTGTGTCTGTCTGCTGTCAAGCCGCCGCTTCATCTCACAGACGTTTTAGCATTCTGATGTGGAATGTCTCCTTGCTATAAGCTGTGCTTAATGAAGTGTTTCAATCTGCTATAATTAGCCTCTGTCTCGGGTTTCTGACTTCATTTCACACGTTTGTCAGATTATAATTAGTCACACTTGACACTAATTGGATGTCGCTCCTGTGGACCAGTTTGACCTTTTTTTTTTTTTTTTTTTTTTTTTTAAAAATTTTTTTTTTTGGG